>JAAZTK010002099.1:0-12002 GCA_036507255.1 Megalothorax incertus
AGGGGGAGTGTCAAAATTTCAAAATGGTCCAAATGAGCTGAAACTCGGTCCCAGGGGGTAATTTGACCTCCTGATTACGAATTTGACCTCCAAAAAATTTAAAAAAATTTATTTTTGTGTCCCATGGTGTAATTTGACCTCATGAATTGGAATTTAATCTAAAAAAAACATGCAAAAAAGATATCCTCGGGAGGATTTCAATCTATGACTTCTAGCTTATGAAGCAGACGGCTTAACCACTAGGCCAGAAGTCCTTCATTGCTAAAGTAATAATTCAAATAGTTCTACATAACTCCCAATTTCCGTATAAAATTGGCAATAATTGTCAAAATGTCACAAAACTCGACCACAGGGGGTAATCTGACCTCCTGAATTCAAATATTGCATCGGAACACATCGCGAACCCTCCCAAGTGGACTTGGGCACTTCTTTATTGAGGAATCCCAAGGACTAAGAAGGTATATGAGGAATCCTAAAGAGTAGGCGTCCTTGCGAGGTCAATTAAATGGAAATCAACAATAGATTGGTTAATTAATTAATTAATAAAAAAATAAATGTGAAAAGTTATAATTAAAATAAAAATTCGTTCGGCCGGATTTGGAAAAATTCAAAAACAAATCCCACATTTTTCCGTTCAGAATTTATCATTTTTATTTTGCATAATTCTTGACGTCGCTCTCTCTCTCTTTGAGGTCAAAATTTGATCAATTAAAAACCGTAACATTTCCTAATTTGCTGCCAATTATTCAAGATTTATACTGGTTTCACTTACATTCAGGTAAGAAATAATTTAAGGTTGCTTGGAAAACGGGCGTGCCAAGCTTTTAATTAAGAATCGAATCGAGACTTTTGTCGTCTTTGTTCTAATTCTCGGATTTTTGTATAGATTTAAATATGTCAAAGGCACCGGCTATTGGAATTGATTTGGGGACAACCTACTCTTGTGTGGGAGTCTATCAACATGGAAAGGTGGAGATAATTGCAAATGACCAGGGGAATCGTACAACCCCATCCTATGTCGCTTTTACGGATAGAGAGCGTCTTATCGGGGAGGCAGCTAAAAATCAAATTGCAATGAACCAAACCAATACCATCTTTGGTAAGCACACCTGTATTTCATTTTTTGCCTATTAAATTTTTTATTTAATTATTAAAGAATTAATTAATTAATGTAAATAAAACTAGAAGCAAATCATTTTTAATACAGATGCTAAACGGCTGATTGGACGCAATTTTGATGATCCTACCGTGCAAGCGGATATGAAGCATTGGCCTTTTGAAGTGCAGCGTGAGGGAGACAAGCTCAAGCTTCATGTGGATTACAAAGGAGTGAAGAAAAGCTTTTTCCCAGAGGAGATTTCTTCAATGGTCCTCACCAAGATGAAGGAGACTGCTGAGGCTTACCTGGGGAAAACTGTTACAGATGCTGTTATTACTGTCCCAGCTTATTTCAATGATATACAAAGGCAAGCTACAAAGGATGCTGGGATGATTGCAGGGCTCAATGTCCTCCGTATAATTAACGAGCCTACAGCAGCTGCCATTGCTTATGGACTTGACAAGAAGTTGACAGCTGTAAACATAGGATATTATAGCTTTGATATATTTTAAGATTTTTTTTACAGAAGGGAAGGGGGGAAAGGAATGTTCTCATCTTTGATTTGGGAGGTGGTACCTTTGATGTGTCAATCCTTACGATCAAGGAGGGGAGCTTTGAGGTCAAGTCAACTGCTGGGGATACACATTTGGGAGGTGAGGACTTTGACAATAGGATGTTAAACCATTTTGTGCAAGAGTTTAAGCGGAAATACAAAAAGGACCTTACGACGAATAAGAAGGCTATGAGGCGGCTGAGAACAGTCTGTGAGCGTGAAAAGAGGACTCTCTCAAGTTCTAACCACGAAGCTGCTTTCGAAATTGAATCTCTTTTTGAGGGGATTGACTTTTTCAGTTCGATTACGCGGGCTCGTTTTGAGGAAGTCAATGCTGATCTATTCCGCAGAATTCTAGAACCAGTGGAAAATGCGCTTAAAGATGCAAAAATGGATAAATCTCAAATCCACGACATTGTCCTTGTTGGAGGATCAACCCGTATCCCAAAGATTCAAAAGCTCCTTCAGGATTTATTTAACGGAAAGGAGCTGAACAAATCCATCAATCCTGATGAGGCTGTGGCGTATGGAGCTGCTGTTCAAGCGGCTATACTACACGGAGATACCTCTGACGAGGTCCAAAATCTGATTCTACTCGATGTTACACCTTTGAGCTTGGTAATTGCCTATCTTAAATTGAATTACATTTGTGTATTCATGTATAAATTAATTGAAAAACTTTTCTATTAATAAATAGGGTGTTGAAACTCTTGGTGGAGTAATGTCGACGCTCATCAAGAGAAACACTCCCATTCCAATCAAGCAGACTGAACCATTCGCAACTGCTCATGATAACCAGACTGATATGGCAATTCAAGTAAGTTTAATCATGGAAAATTCCGGCTATTCAATTATAAATTATAATTGCATTTAATTAGGTTTATGAAGGTGAACGCCCAATGACTAAAGACAACAATCTTCTGGGTAAAATGATTTTGACTGGAATACTTCCAGCTCTAAAAGGTACATTAATTTATTTAAATATGATATCACCTTCCCCAATTATTATTTATGAAATTATTATATAGGTACTGAATTTTGCAAATAAGCCAGATCCGGGGGGAAGTGGCACTCTTAGCAAAAACCCCCGTAAATTATTTGTATTTAAGTTTGAAAATAAATTTTAACGGGAATAGAAAGAGCATGTTCTCCTCTTCATCTGATATATTTTTTACCCCAATAACTTGACCCGTAAGCAAGTAGCCAGCGGACGCCGTGAGTATGTGGCTGAAAGTTTTTGCCACTTTTTTAACAGTGCTTCAAACGGTGACCTTAAATGACCTAGCAGCAGGTCAAAAAGTAGATTTCAAAAAATAAATTTATCTACCCATACATAAAAAAGATCCAGCTTTCAGATACAGTGACAATTAAGAAAATCCAAGGTCGACACCGGAAATGGCTATTGAAAAACAAATTGACGCCGTCATAAATCACTTCCGGCATCACCCCTCCGCTTCAGCAAGGCCAGCTGCTACATCCCTCAAAATATCAATGTCAAATGTGTTTGACATCAAAGCTAAAGAAGTTAGGAATTCGGGCCAGGAACAAAAAAAAGTCATTCAAGTACCAAAATGGACAATTACCCCATGTCAGGGGGCATGCAAGAAAATGACCCGAAAATTTCAACGAAAAGTCGCTATCTTTAATGATGACGACTACTCTTGCCTTGACCCTGGAGAATTTCCCGGAATAAAATTAAATCATCAAGAAAAGTGTGTAGAAGCCGCCTATGAACACAAAATCAAATTTTCCAGTATATTTCTCAAAAAATTCCTCGAGTGACATCGACTCTTTAACATTGTCGCATATGGGGAAAATTCACCCCTTGGGAGGATAATGCCCCTAAACTCCCCCAATGCCGCCCAATTGAATGTTTTTGGTCTTTTTTCAAAGAGGGATACTCAAAGCATCCAAAGACAACAAAAAAGCTCACTGGATTCAAGAGTATCTGGAAAAAAATAAGCGAGGATGTCGGAGCAGAGAGTGTCAAAGCCCTAATGAAACATACTCACGGTGACCCCTGTTTAATTGCTTACAGGTCAAGTTATTAGGACGAAAAATATATCCAGATGAAGAGGAGAAAATGATCTTTCTATTCCCGTTAAAATTTAAATTGTGAACGCAAACAAGAATAATTTACGGGCTTTTTGGTAAGAGTGCCACTTGCCCCCGGATCTGGCTTAATTACGATATATAAACTTCATTTTCCAGGTGTAGCCAAAGTTGATGTCACATTTAACATTGATAGGAACGGCATCCTTAACGCGAGTGCTGTTGATAAGTTCAACGGGAATAAGATCGATATCACGATCAACAACGGACGAAGCAAGAAGGAAATTGAGCGGATGGTTCAAGAGGCTGAGAAATACAGGGATGAGGATAAGAAACAAAGGGATCGTGTGGCTGCAAAGGAGAGTCTTGAGAATTACTGTTTTACCATGAGAGGTACTGTTAATACAATTGTTGACAAATGTAACGAGATCATTGACTGGATGGACGCAAACCAGTTTGCAGAAAAGAAAGAATTTGACGATAAGAAAAAGGAGCTGGAAAAGATTTGCAAATCCATCATATTCATTACTAAAAAATACACGGATATTGGTGAAGATCCCCCAAACAAAAAGAGGTTCAAAAAGTCCCATTAGTGAGGGCAAAAAGAGGTGCAAAAAGTCCATTAGCTAAAAGAAGTTTATTATTATTAATTGTAGAAGAAACATCAAATGAGTTCAATTTCTTATTTACTTATTTCTTATTTATTCAATTTCTTATCTTACTTTATTAATTAGTTTCTAGAATTTGCATATTGACTAAATTATTAACTTGTGCCTACTAGCAATTATCCTAGATAGAGTAGATTTGTAGTATCATAGTATTAATACAGAATACAGAATCATAGTATTTTAAACGAGTCAGTTTAAAGTTTAAACTTTAAACTTTAAAATATATGTAAAAGAGGTTCTTAAAATGATTTCGGAATTGCCAAGTACACGAGCTTGTTTTGTTATTTTTTGATTTTTCAAAGTTGCAGATTTAATTTTTATTATATCAATATTTGAATAATAGTTAAGTACAAGTACCTAATACATGTTCCTCTTTATCTTATAATTTTCCATTTATTCTATAAGATTGTAAACTACGTTTAATACTTTTTAATGTATTACAATAAATACCACACAATTCAAACTTTTAAATAATGATTCTTTTTGTTGTCAAACTCTTTAAAAGTACACTTTCTCTTATGAGCCAATAAATAAGGTCGAATCTTGAATGTCCTTCCACACTCGCAGGGATGGACCTCATTAGAATGGACACTAGCAAAATGCTCCTTCATGTTAGCCATCTTTTTATAAGCCTTTCCACATTCTGGACACTTGACATTCTTTTCCTCCGAGTGACTGAGCTCATGCACTTTCTTCGTAGTTAAAGTAGGTAGCATTTTAGGGCAAAATGAGCATTTGAAACGTTTTTCGTGGATAGTCTTAATGTGGATCCTCATTTGAAAGGAATAGTAAAATCCTCGGCCGCAATACGAGCAATAATGATTAAAAGCACCCTCGTGAACTTCTTTCCTGTGCATTGTAAGATAGGTAATTTTACCAAAAGAACGTCCACAAACATCGCAAATGAAACTCTTTTGATCTGTGGGGGCTTTCTTCACAGGAGGTAGGCCAGAATGAATATTCCGCTGATGCCTTTTAAGGGAAATTTGTGCCTTGAAGGATTTAGGGCAGAATTCACAAAGGAAAGACTCGGGTGACTCTTCCTTGGGCTTGTATACGATGGGTTTCCCCAAATGAGCCATTAGTCCTCGTTTAGATGCAAAGGTTTCAGTGCAATTAGTTCTTGAACACCCTTCAGTTGGGCCAGGACATGAGAGGGATGGTCTACGTCTCTCTTTCTCCTGGATCAAGCGAGGAATTAAAACCTGATCCTGAACCTCCTGCTGATGAATGAATCTTGAATGAATGCTCAGTGCTCCGAATGAGGCAAATTGCATACGACAAGTTTCAATAGGACAGAGAAAGACATCAGGACTAATTGAAGGTCCAGGGCATTTATGTTCCCTCAATTTCCGATCCAGGTCAAAGATTTGGTTGCAAATGGTGCAAGGAAAGGTCTCCTTCGTATGGAAGCGAGTTTGATGCTCTTTAAGATTTCTCAAACGCTTAAATGCGGCTGGACATTGGTCGCAGGTATAATTTTTTTGATTCGAATGTTTTATTTCGTGGTGTTTGCGGGTATGAGGGTTAGCACAAAGTTTGGAGCAATAACGGCATGGGTATTTGAATAGGAGCTTGAGATGGACCCGCTTTTGATGTGCTCTCATATATAAGAAACTCGCGAATGACTTGTTGCAGCCCTCAAAGTCACAAATGGCTTCCGGTTCTTGAGGATGGAGATTCCTCATGTGAATATAGAGGGATTTTTCTGTTTTACAGTACTTTCCGCAGCCAGCCACTGAGCAGAGAACGGGTCCTTCCGGTTCTTGAAGGAAATGAAATCTTTTCTTATGAGATTTGAGCCGAGCTTCACTCTGAAAACGCTTGGAGCAGCCTTCATAATCGCAAATAATACGAGATTCGGTGGAACGACGTTTACGAGTCTTGGGAATTACTTTTCGCCCCGAGGAATGAGAACTCTTGAGATGAGCATTCAGTAGACCCTTGGAATGATACTTTTTGGTACAGGGAGCCAAATGGCAAGTAAAAATTGGAAATGTATCGGTATTGTGATTGAGCATGTGGAGGTTCAATTGGATGAGATCCGAAGTCTTGTATGAGCATTCTGAGCAGGATTTCTTCACCTCCTCGTGACGTTTTTTAATATGGGATGTTAAACTACGCTCACTTTTCACAAATTGTCCACAAAAACCACATCGGAGTTCTGTGGATGACTCTTCTTGAGGGCTAGAAGGGTTTTGGAGTGTTTTACGGGTCAACTCTTCTTCCTTTGTAAAAGATTTGAAATCGAGGGGAAGCTTTTGAAGGCGAAGTACAGCTTTTGGAAGGGTCTGGAATTGAGAAGAGTTGATTCCCTTTGAGCTTGAAGCTTTTGAAGGCCCTAAAATTAAAAAATTCATATTCAAATTTAATATAAAATGTTATATTTAATTTGCGCATAGAATAAAATGCAAATAATTAGAAAAATCATTAAACCTGGGACATGTGTAGATTTAATACTTTCTACGCAGTTCTGGAGAGCTACAGTCTTATTTAATTCGTTGATTTCGGGCTTGACATCCTGTTCATCGACCATAATTGGAGATGGCAAGTTAAAGAGATCATTATTTGGTGGAATATCCTCATCAGAACCCGATATCTCTTCATTCTTAGCTTCTTCATAATTTGAATCCTCTCCATCCTCGTCCATTGATTCATTTTCTTTAATTTTAAATAATAGATTCATCGTCAGTTAATTGGTATACTGGTATATTGGTATTATTATTTAATTAATAAAAATAGTCTTACCAATTTCCGAATCCGACTCGGAGTTCTCTTCTTCTTCCGATTCATTTGAATTTAGAGTTCCATTTGCATCCTCCTCCTCCTCTTCTTCATCCAAGTATTTATTTCCGGCAATTTTATCTACATAATATAAAAATTAACAAGTCAATTATGGTACTTTATTAGGAGATAATTTTAAAGGCGTCATGTACCAATAATTTTCCTCCGAAGAGAGATGACGAATTCATTTTCAAACACCTCTTCCGGGCCCTCTTGAATTCTCTTGTCCAGCTCTTCTTTGACATCCGTCAGCTGCTCCTGAAGCGTTGTCAATGCGTCAAGAATCCGTTTGACCCGCTTCAAGTCCTCCAAGCAGGGTTCACAACAATCCACCCTCGAATCTCCTGAATTTTGACAATCCCCTTTGGATAAATTATACAGCTGGCAAAGTGGGCCCAAAAACTTGTCACTCGACCTCTCCCGAGGGCCCCCAATGACATGTGACGATGGCCTACACTCTCCGCAACAAATTAAGCAGTGAACCACGTCCACCTCCATTATTAAAAAGTTTTTAAAAATTAAAATTGGGTCAGAGAATGAGATCTTCAAGAAAATGATTTTTTTTGCAAGTTCAAAAACCTACTCCTGTAAATGTTCAGGTCAGAATTTATCCAATTTTGATTTTGTGAATATTATGCGGATTATGCGGAATTCTATTTTACATTTTTTAAGGTAAAAATAATTAGATCAATTGAGGGATAATTAAACAAATATCTTCTGAATCCTGATTCTTAACTAATTAGCCAAGTGTAATATGCCAAATATTATATATTTAAATTATTGTTTAAACTAGACAAGATATAATTAGGGTAAATATTCCTCGCACAAAACCGTAACATGTAAATTAATGGGTTTCTAGCTTTATTATAGTATTTTAATCGCTTTTATTCAGTTTTTTATTCATCATTTTTAAACATTATAATTTACATTCAAGAACATGTTAAAAATGTTTTGTTTTGAAAGAAATTAAGAAATCAAAAGTCGACCTCCTTTTTAAATTCGACTGGAAATGGAAAGTAATTGATGATTTGCTTCTTAAAAGCCTTCGGCATCTATTAAAAATATTTTTTTAAAAAAAGAAATCACGAATTAAGTTAGATATATTAATAGGTATTCAATTCAAAACCTTTGGACCCTGGAACGTGATGGATGTCAACGGAAGTTCAGCAGCCTCTTTGAAATAATTCAGATAATCCCCAATTTTCTTGAACAGAAAAGTGAATCCACATGATCCAACCCGAATCAATCCCTCATTGATTGCATAATATTCTGTGGTAAGTTTCTTCAATTCTGAAATAGAGCAACAATTAATTATTTATTTATTGTAGACTTGTAGTAGCTACAATAAATTAATAAATCCACAAAATGACTTACTTTTTAAATGGTTTAGCTTGAAGAATTTCTCTTCAACCCTGAATATATTATAGATGTAAAGCTGAGAAAGAGACTCCCCCCAGGGAAGTATCCCTCCACAAAGCAGTGTGGCAGCACATGTCAAATCCTCTACGGAGCCAACGACACCCATAAATGATGTGTTCCAAATAGGGGTTTTTTTATCATATTCAAATATTTCAAGGCACTTCAAATGAAGTTGACCAGACTCATCCGGAGCAGGATTGCCATTGAGAGCAGTTAAAGAGGAATCACCGTCCAGGATCAGATTGACAAGTTTAGGAAAGTGGTGGGAGAGGTGGTGTGTCATCCCAAACAATTGAGTGTGAATTTTTCTGGGATTTGCCTCGATTAATTGAAAATCGACCATTAATCTTAGGGAGTGAAGAACCTCAAATTTTGGAAGATGAATTTGGCACCTTTCAGCTCCCTCCACGTTCACTGGATTTTCCAAATAGCAAGCAAAGCCAAAGAAGAGACTAGCCAATGTTGAAGATTGAGAGGACAAAAAATGGGTCAAATTGGAGCAAATGAGCGGAAGATTTTCAAAAAAGAATTCATCAGTAGTAATTGGTGTGAGTTTGATGTTTATTCCAAATTTCTTCAACGTCATTCCATTTTCGGCCAGGTTAATCAAGCCCGATGTAAATCTATCCGTATATAAAAATTAATTAGAATATTTTTGAAATAAAGGGTAATCTTACTTGAGCGCAGGAGAACTTCCAAGCCCGATTTTGTCAATTTCCAATCGAGTCAATTTAGTTAAATCCAAGCCTGGAAAGTTGAGATTACCATTTTGGAGTATTTCTAATCCCATTGACGTTAAATTGGTGTATCTCCCTGATGCTAAAATTAAAAATAAGAGATTTTTACAGATTTATAAAGCATAATAAAATAGAATATAAATAATATCGTACCAAAAGAAGCTTTAAAAATTCTAAAAATCATTGAAGAATCGATTTGTAGGTCCAATTTTTGCAATTTCAGTTGAACATCATCAGAAGAGGAGGAGGGGACAAATATAGAACTGCTTGGAAGTCCAAATTTCCCCTCACGTAGGATGGAAATGGTTATTTCTTTGAGATTTTCCCAAGTTGCACTCTCCATAAATTTGATCAACAATACCGCGGTCTGTTCTAGAGCTGCTACATAGTTTGGAATAGCCAGATTGATGAAAGTCACAGGATAAAGTGAGAAAAATTCCATATGATAGCAAAATATCTTCCAAGATTCGGGGAAATTGAATTTGAAGGAGTAAAAGAGTCGAGGAATGAACTCCGTATCCCTCATAAATTGGACCAAGTTGGCTTCGGCCTCTGATATTGTGTCAAACTTATTTGTCCATTGAAAGTCAATAGCTTTAAGCTTGCCCTGTAATTGAAAAAAAAAATTAATAATAGCTAAAAATGATAATTTGAAATTGTACATTAAACGCTCGCTCTTCAAGTTCTTTCAGATTAAATTCATCCCAGGTTTGACACATTAGTCGGAGATCTTTAAGCTGAGATACTCTGTCCACGAGCTTCAGGAGCTTTACAAGTATCTGGTTTAAAAATACAATATGTTTAATGTGTTTATTGTTTAATTTTAATGAGTTATTTTAAATTGTAAACATACGGTTTCAACGAGGAATGGATTAAATTCAGGTGATTTTGAGGATTCCTCAACTTGAATCTTTGATCTCTGTAATTTAAAATATTCGAATTATTCTTAATTTATATAAATATTTATCAAATTTAACATTGCATCGAGGTTTCTTAAAATTTTAATTAGGTACAGATAAATGCCTTGAGATGAAACTTTATTAAATTAAAACATGTGTACAGTCATACCTTGACCCTTCCCACTTGACCTTTGGATTCCCCTTCCGATGGCGATCGCTTCATTTGTCGAGTCTGCATGCCCCTGTAATTAAAGTATTAAAAATATAAGATTGCAATTTACTTTATTTTAATTAATTAATTCTATTAATAGTAGTAATAGATCTCGAATATCTTACATTCTTGACCCAGATTTCATCATTTTATTTTTCGAGTTATTAAACTTGGTCAGATATGATTGCCTTACCTTTTAGGCATCCTAACGAGAAGGCGCCCTTGCAGGGTCAATTATTGACCTGAAATCGACGATCAATTAAAAAGAAATAACATAAAAATTGTGAAAAAATTGTGAATTTTTGTAAAAATTCGACCGGTTCGATTTTTTTTGCAAATTCAAAACAAATCCCACATTTATTCAGATCAGAATTTATCCATATACCAATATTTTGAATTTGGATTTTGGATGGATTTTTTTTTGCGGAATTCTTCACTTTTTTGACATCAAAAACTAATTAAATTAATTAGGTCAGTTAAAAAGTACAATGGAGGACCACTGCCTAATTTGCTACGAGGTCTGTGACCCTTTGGAAGCGAACCCTGTCCTCAAATCAAAGATTTTGAGCACATTTTGTGAAATCTAGAATTTCAATCCGAATTTAATTCAAGAAATACGACATGTTTCCTCCGGAGTTACCTGTTGTCCACCTTGCATTGACGAGCTACAAAGGGCCCAGGGGATCCTAGAGTTTATAAAGCTTTATCAAGACGAGCTGGCCGATATCAAATCCGAGGTGGACCAGAAGTTGAAAAAGAATACAAATGGTACTCTTCGGATGAAAATTATTGGTAAAATTTAATTTAAATTGCAATTTGAATTTTAGATTAATTTGATTCTTTCATTTAATTCCAGGCCATATTGAAGTCGATGGACTCAAAAGAAGACTAGCATCCATGTACCCAGATCCGAGTCCCACTGAAACTCCCAAGGAGCCTATAAACCCCAAAAGAAAGAAACCAAATAAGCCGAAGCGAGATCTCTCACTTGGCGGAATCTTTGGGGATAATGTCAGGGATGTCAAACCACTTGTGACTGAGACTGTTGCTGTCACGGTTGAGGAGCAAGGAGAGTGGAGCCCTCCCCCAGAGGATTACGGTGTCTCCGATCAAGAAACTCAAGGTTTCATATTCATTTCAATCCTAAAATTAATTTTATACTCATCCTAATAACTTAAAAACTTATAAGTAAAGGCATCTAAATTAATGTTAATACTATTTTAATACATTTCAGAATCTCCTCAAGTTGGACCTTCGCTTTCTCCCGAGGAAAAAGATCGTCTCCGTTCAGAATGCCTCTCAAATAAGCCCGTTTTGTCTCTCGATCGAGTTGTAGGAAGCGAGGATATTGAATATCCCAACCCAGAGGATCAAGCCTTAATTAAGAAACGAAAGAATCGGACTCTAAGCTTTGGGAGACGTAAAGAGCTGGACAAAGTGCTTAAAAGGAAAAGGAATAGAAAGATTAGAAAGAGGGAAGACACTGATGAGGATGAGAATGAAAGTAACGTATGTCATGAATGCGGCAAGAGCTTCTCCCGTCATTATAATTTAAAGAACCATATGAAGTCTGCACATGG
>JAAZTK010002100.1:0-11997 GCA_036507255.1 Megalothorax incertus
GCCTCTCCAGTAACTTTTTAATCTCCTTTTCAAAATCTGATATCCGGCTCCCTTTATTCACATAACTCTTTTCCGTTTGACAAGATGAATCTTTCTTTTTTGATGCCGTACTCTGTGAGCTAGAATCTCCACCATTATTACTTTTATCCGATTTACTTTTCCTTTTCCCACTTGCATTTGAATTCCGATCTGAATTCCTATCCTCTGAATCTGAATATTTTGACTTTTTGCTATTATTACTGCTACTTGGTGGTCTCCGTATTTCACCATATTTATCTTTAAGTTGTTGCTGCTGTTGAACATGGTATAGGGCGGGTTGAGGTATCCCAGGATTATTCATAAATTCAAAAGAGCCACAGCTACCTTCATAATTTGAATCTTTAGGCTTTCGAATTATTCCCAAATCATTTCTATTGAGTCCACTCTCATTCCCCTTTATATTAGATTCATATTCAGAGGATATAGCTCCAGAACATAGGTCTTTAAGAGCTTCCAGATCAGCGGGGGTTGGAGGTAGCTTCCGATTTGAATAAGTACTAACTCCCAAATCATTCTTTTTATTTGGTAGAGGTGGTGGAGGTGATTCAGAACGAGATTCGTCTGAAGATGAACTAGAATTTGAATTTGAACGACTTGGAGAGGATATATCATCAGCGGAACCCCCTTCATAAGGTGGTAGGGGGAGTGGAGCGTGTGGTTTAGGGCGTATTACACGAGGTAGTAGATTATCATCAGAACCTGAGGAACGTCCGCCCAAAAGGCGACCCTCTTGCTGAGAATTAGCTTCAGAACGAAGCAAATGTTGGGTCTCTGGCGCTTCTGCACTTCTATTATGACGAGATGATCGAAGGAGTGGTTCTCTTGTAGGTGTAACTCGATCTGAATGCGTACGTTTAACCGGGGATTTTCCTCGGCCTTTTTCTGAAGGATATACTTTTGCAATCCGCGGCCAGGCTAATTCAGGAGTTTCTCCGTTAACATTTCGTGGAGGTGGAGTTGGCGGTGTAGGGAGAAGGAGGGGCTCGTTTTCTGGTACGATATGATTAGAGTTGTAATTACGGTGAGGGATAGGTGGTGGAGGGGATGTTGGGGATTTATTAATTGGGCCTATGTATGCCAGTGGAGTAGGTATACCTCCATGTGGGTTATATCGACCATTACTTTGTTGTGTTCCACCCCGTGCAAGATCATCTATACGCATTGTGGTGGATTGCCTTCGATCCACAATGAAATATGTCACTAGATTCCCTTTCCCTTTTACTTGAACCTTTCCACGGCATTGGAACTCGTAGGGGAAATGCTTAAGGATTTGATAAGCATCCTCTGTGATTTGGATATGATTAGGAAGGCCTGTAGAGTCCATTCGACTCGCTAAATTCACAGTATCACCCCAAATGTCCTAAGAATTTAAATAAGATTTTTTTAATTTTTTTAATTAATTATTTAATTAATTTTTTATTAATTATTTAATTAATTATTTAATTATTAATTATTTTTTTAATTTTTTTTAAAATTTTTTTTAATTATTTTTTTAATTGTAGGTTTTTTTTAAATTCTTAAAAGTTCTTACATATTGAGGCTTCCTAGCTCCAATTACACCTGCAACTACAGGCCCGATATTGACTCCACAACGAAGCATAAAATTGTTATAAGAATTTTCATTGATTGCGACTAGCCTCTCTTTCATTCCAAATACATATTCAATGAGGATTGAGAGCTGAACCCCTTCATTTGCTTCGTCAATTTGCAGGTCTGGGATTAGTCCAATAGCAGCCTGGAATTGTCAAAAGAATCCAATCAAACCAAATGTTTATAATGCAAAGAATTTAAAACTCTACCATATAAGTACTCCCAATAGTTTTAATCTTGTCAATAGTCTTGAAGCGTTCATCGTTCAATAACTCGTCAAAATCCGCAATAATTTCGTTGAGTAAACGTAGACATTCAATCCCTTGATTATTCCCATCCGCCTCAGTATAAAATTCGTGAAAATTCGTCATTGTTGCAAAAAGGACGCCAACCCGCTTATAGCTCTGACTATACAAATCCATATTGTTCCGAAACTCGAGGAAATGGTTCACCACAAACGGAGGCATCAGATTAAATAATATTTTCTAAATAATTGAAAATTAAAATGCAATTTTTTAAATTCTAACTTCAATACCTTATTCGACTGCTGCAGGGCTTCCATTTCTTGCCTCTCAGTATGCGCTTGCCACTGCCACAAATAGTCGAGCCTCCCCATCCATTCTATCTGCCTCCCATGCGTTAGAACAGTCAATAGGAAGAGCCAAATTTGCACAAGTGCAATTATTTTTGAGGCAACAAGTGAATCCGTCCTATTTTTTCAATGTAAAATTCACATTAATTAAGCGCCTTAATTTAAAAGGGTTTGAAATCCTTGATAAATCAGTACCTTAAATCATAGCAGTCAAACACATGAGCATGTGTAATGAGTATAAGGAGTGAATACATTGATCCGAGGATGAAAAGGAGTGCAGCTTTGAGTAGGATCGGAAGTCTTAGGAATACAGCGATCGATACAAATGAGAGGATACATGATAAAGTTATATATTGAGGTAGAGGACACCATCGATGATCTTGAATCAGCTTATGGTGGAGCCTCTGCAGCCATTGACACGTTATCATTCCCTCCATTTCCACAAAGATCATCCGTTCTGCATGTAAACTGCAAAGAAATTTCATTTTTTTCATTTTTTTTCATAAAAATTCAAATTCCCATAATACTCACCACATTGACTTGTCCCACGGCATACACAAGTATAATTGAGAATACAGATATGGCTATCCTGAGTAGGGGTGACCTCGCAAGATCCCAAACAATGATTTTAAGCCGTGTAGCAAGTAGTAGAATAAGTACAATTGAAATCCATGCAAAACTCGTCAAAAATAATAATAGGAGGATAAAAGTTCGTGGTAGTACTACTGCATGGAGACCTCCTAGAGCCAGTAGAATTCCCAGAAGTAATGCTAGAGCTGAAGGAAATGAGGTATCTGTATCAGAATGGAATAGGCGTTCCATTGTCCGATCTTTAAAGCATAGGCTAATCTTATTAACATGTTCACTCTTCTCTCGATCCACACTCCGAGCTTCAATAGCTTGTGCAAGATATTTATTAACACGATTAGTAGGCTGATGTAGTACGGAGGCATGCCGCTTTTGAAATGGTCGAGATAGACGTTCAGTCACCTTTGTTTTCCTCTGTTTTTGAATAGTTTTCTAGAGAAGGTTCAGATGGGATAGCCATATTTGCAAATGGGACTTCAACAGAGAATTTTATAGAATGGAGTAGTTGGATAACTACATTTGAGACATTCTTAAATGAAAGTTTACGACGTTGTTGAAGTTTAAGTGTATTAAAAAGTAGGAGTTTTCTACGACGTTGAGGAGGTATGATAAAGAAGGGTGTGATATTATATTCTCGTAAAGATTGGTGGTGAGAATTCCCAGGTTCTACTTGATATTCACCACCTAGAAAGCCTAAGGTGGCTTGCGTGATGTGGACACGTCCTGGTTCACCTGAGGATTCCATTGCATTTGCAATTTGGACGTCAGTTGACCACACATCAAATTGCCATTTTTTAAGCCCAAGAACACCACATAGGACCCTTCCAGAATGTACGCCAACCCTCATATTTAACTGTACAGAATCCATTGCTTCACGTACGCTTGCTATACAATCTATCATGTCCAGCGCTAGCTCGCAAACACATTGAGCGTGGTCAGATCGAGGTTCTGGAAGACCAGCAACCGCATAATAGCAGTCCCCAAGAAGCTTAATACGGAGGCAATTATTTTCTTGGCTAAGGAGGTCAAATCTTCCGAATAATTCGTTGAGCAGCCTTATTAACTCATGAGGAGAGACATGTGATGCGAGCGTCGTAAATCCGCAAATATCAGCAAATAGAATGGATACATTTTCATGTTTTTGTATGTAAATCTTATGGAATTGACGAGCAATTGGAGATACTAACTCAGCTTTCATTTCATGAGCTACATGGCCAGGTAAAACTGAGAGTAGGAGTCGCTCTAGCTTGTCATTTTCATCATGGGAAGCTAGACGAGCTTCTATTGATTGTCGGGTGTCAAGAAATGCTTTTCTTGTAGCTCCATCCGCTCTTTTATGAATCCAATATGTGACAAGACATATTGCGAAGAAGCATAGTAAATTGGCGATTAATTTGGATAAAACAAAGTAACTGTAAAATGAAAAAAAAGGAATTTAGGTTAGAGGAAATTATTTTTTCAGAATATTTCATACCTGAACGCATTGTCAAATATAAATGTGGATAGGGTATGACTGGAAATGAAAGAAAAACGTTTTAATTGGGATAATTAAAGGGATTATACGGGGTCTTACCCAGTAATGAGTGTAAATGCAAGGGAGACAGAGACCGAGAGTGGGATCTCTAGTGAAACAAAGGCTATAAAGAGCACGTATGACACGGCCCAAGTGGAATCCATTGGAAGGCCTGTAAAATAAACAAATAAAACATCTCTATCATATCCATTTACTAGCGAAAAATTGCCGATATAAATGCCGACTCCTCCTCTGTCGGCTTCATCAATTTTGAAGCGAGAGGCAGGAGTAAAAATAAACTATTATTAAAAATTGAGCTAGAATCGACTCTTAGAATTTTTAGAACACTCTATTGAAAAAATTAGGCGAACACAGTACCTTCTCGATGTGGAATCGGCACAGGAGATGCGATACCACAAAACAGGACGGCAAAAAGGATCCAAGCACTCGTGAGGATCCATACTCTTCCGTAGAATCTTTGGAGGATCCAAAGGATGAATATTGAGATTGATATGAATGGCAAGGGTGAGTCCCTCCATCGAGAGACGGAACTCTCCCGGGCTGCAATAAACAATAAACCGATTATTTCATTTACCTAGAAGGCTAGAAGTAATTAAAAGTGAAAACCCTTACGTGAAACTGTTGATGAGCGCGAGGAGAGCATTGCCGAATGCAAATATGAGGAACGAGGATCGGTTTTGAACTTTTGATGAGTAGCGCTGAAAGAAAACAATTATTTACAAATTATCCTCATTAGCCCATACGTGCACATCCTTCCTAATTAGTACTGTAATTATATTTGTAATACATTAACAATTGGATTTGACAGCTCGAGAATTAAGTAATTTTGAGTTAGATATTTGATTTTTTTTGACATACCTGAAAGAGTAATTCTAATTCTTCACTTCCGAATCTTTCACTTTGAAATCGCCAGCCCCTGCAAATTAAATAAAAACAATTAAATGCTATATTCTACAATAATAAGAGATGCATGCGTTGTAATTAAAATTAAATGTCAACAATCAATATCTTTAAAATCTTGGAATTGATAATTTGGATTTTATAGATTACCTCTCAATTGTTTTCACCCGGTGGTCCATTCTGCATTGTAGTAGTCACCGGCGGATGATGATGAGTATGAGGAGGAGTGGCAAGTAGAGGTGATGGTAAAAAGATAAACAAAAAGTCAATCAACTTTAATTTGAATTTATTTTTTTTGTTTATATTGGGCTGGCCATGTCAAAATCTGCTCCAGAGTTCACCGCGAGGTTTAAATCCAACCCTTATTGGGGTAATAGGAACTCCCTGATATCAATGCCTGAGTCCTGACATAAGCTAATGCAATACGAGTGGGTTGCTCTTTGTTTCAGATTTCAAATTTCAATTGTAGCTTTCGAATGTCCGTAAAATTAAATCGAGTTCGGAGTATGGAGTAATCCTTAATTGATTTCCAAAAAGTGTATATTATAATAAAATAGAGAATTTATGCTAGATGCAACTCTGTAATATCGTAGTTCACATTATGCTTGAGGAAATACATTTATAACTCCTTAATCCAAGTCTCATGTCAGCTCACCGGGGGGTCCGAGATTCACAATTTCGCAAATGGAAAGATTATGTTTGTTTTGATTTACAGATATCTGCACTATGATTCGCGAATCTTGATTCTACTTGCTACACCACAAATGTTGCTTGAATAATCGTATATTGTATAGGACCGTAGGAGTATTAATGGTAAGTAGGTATTACACTAGTTGTTGTAATACGATATTAACTTGCAAAGATATATTGTAGTTGTACAGTTTAACTAATCCTAAATAACAGACTCGACTCCTTTGGATAAATCAAAATTACTTTTACACTAATACATAACGAAGATTACACAATTTAACACTTTACTTTTGCTTCAAATCACTTTTTCCGAGTATGACCATGAGCTTTTAATGCTTGACCTCAGCAGGAATTGAGATTTTGGAAATTCGGGTTCGACACTTTTGATATCAAATGTGTATTAGCTTTTGCCGAGTACGGATTCAATTTCTTGGAATTTATTTAAAAATTTTATATATTCACATTGAACCGGAAATATCGGTTTGAAATTTAAACTTTTTGTGATATTTATATAAGAAGTAGTTTCCCGATAAGAAATCCGCGAATAAAATGATGGCAAAAAGGAGTTTTTTGCCGCTTCTTTATATTGCACTGTGGTATTCAGGGATTTGTGATTCTTGTGAGACACTTCCCTCCTCACTGCACATTATTAAAGGTTAGTTTGCAATCTAAAAATTCTCATGGCAAGTATACGATTGTATAATATTGCACAGTACTAACAGAGAATGAGGGGGATTGGGGATTTGGAATAGGTAGGAGAGTATGAGAGTGAAGGAAATCTCTATTCGGTCTTTTTTAAGGTTTCGGTCTACAGAGTAACTTTGCTCATGCGAATTTGCAGAAACTTAATAATTTGGCTATTCAGTTCCCCCCATTCCCTGCTTCTCATCGGCTTATCGTCAATCTCTCATCAGATTTACCTATGACTCTCTGTTCTCTGATATATTCTACGTAAACGCTTAGTATTATATATGTGCCTATGATCGGTAAATTACATTTCCAGAATATTTATGTACGGGTAGTAAAGGGGGAGAGCGAATACATATATAATTTGTATATTGAAACCAGCAAAACGCGTTCGCGGTTGTTAAATCATTTCCCATAATTCCTAATCATACCATCTCCCTATACTTTTGCACACTAATAATAGACTTTCAGAGCTTTAATATTATATCATTATATGCTACTATTTCAGAGGTGTATGGACAAGCCGGACAATTAGAGAGAACTTGTGAGGGAGAGGTTGCAGTCACTAAATGCGAAGGAGGTAATACATATAATTATATGCTTATAATTAATGACTTTACAGGTAGGAATATTCCAACACGAGTTCAATAATTGCCTATTCACAAATGTAATCGTATAATGATTTATCAAGGTTGTTTCTCCAAAGTGAGACCCTCTGCCATATCCCATTCTGGATTCATTAAGGTAAATCTCTCGAGCTATTCCAAACCTAATGTATTTCCTTATAGCAAAACTGCTTAAGATTTAAATACTTATGGGTAGTTAAGATTGAGATTGCAAATACTCGTGCAAGTTGTAAAAATTTTCCACAATGGAAACCAGAAGCATATGCCAAACTTTGAGAAGCTAATTAAAGAATCTTAAAATGCAGTTTAAATTACAATTCAAAGCTTTTGCAGATGGGAGAAATGAAATAGTATTTTTAGCGGAGCAATTTAAGCTCGACTAAACCTACGCAAATCCTACCCAACAATTATATTATTTCTCAAGATCTCAAATCATCTGTTTTTTAAATGCCCCACGTCTTAAAAATAGAATTGGACATATCTATTTCTGAGTACTGATATGTTGATTGTTTTTTATCAAGTTATAAGGTATTAGCGGTTATCCCCAAGTCTAGCCTAGTACGTATTGCAAAAATATCTGAGCATTGTGCTGTAAAAAAATACCCACATCAACCTAGAGGAGGAATATCAGTATTTGAGATGAAAGGAAGCTGGCAAAATACTTTAGCATCTGCAATAGTCGTAAAGCCAAGAGATATATATTAGATACGAATGCCGAGTAGAAAGGTTAAGGTGTCGGGTAGTAGTCAAGATGTTCGCACTTTAAGGATTCGTAAAAAAGTCCGAATTCGTGTAATAAGAAATGACTCGGGTAAAGGTTTCGGATTACAACTTCTATATGCTCTTCTATTACACGTAGTACGATATATGTATCTGTGAAGAAATTGAAGTTTAAATGAAATGTTTTACAACTTTTACACTCCTTTCTTTCTCTCCCCCGAGGAGAATTCCCTCTGATCCATGAAATAACCTTCACTTTTTTTCCGTTTTAGGAGTGCAAATGCTGTAAGGAAAGCTCGCTCAAAGAACGCGAAATAATCCTGGAAAAATGCTATGATCCAGATGGAGTTCATCTCACCTCTGGCGATAAGGCGACATTCACAATCAAAATGAAAGAACCTGCTGAATGCAAATGCTATAAATGCGGAGATCTTACAATCCTCGCCAAATGAAATGAATCCGCAAATTTGTTAACCGTAGTCGATCTGCATAGATAACGTAGCAGTAGAGCAGTAGTAGCCAAGTAGTCATATAGCCTAGTTTGGGATTTGAAATTTAATTAGTACTAGTTGGAACTTGGGTAGAAGTAGTAGCTGTAGAACTCTGTGTAGTGTAGAAACGGATACGTGCAGAAATTTCGAAATCGGTAGATCGTGCATGCTAAATTAGATCGGTACAGTTTAAGATAAGCTAGCAAAAATCGAAGCTTTCCTACGTACGCGTACAGGAAATGACTTGATGCAAATTCGCCAATTATGCCTAAATATCGTAGTATGTATAAATATATACAGTATACTGTAATACTAGTATATCCTTCGATTATGGATTGTGGATTCAAGAATCAAGATTGTGATTTGTGATAAAGGTAATTTATAAAATACAAATTGATATTTACGGAATTGTAATTTTTTAATTTTTGTTTTGAATAAAAAAATCTTTATTGGATTATTCCTATCTTGGTTGCAGGGATTTATCAACGTATAAAACATGTAAAAGATTTTATAAATCCTACTCTAATCCTATATCTAGGCAGTATACTCAGCACTATAAGAATTTACATCATTGTAAATTGAATTTTCAGATTAGATCCCACCAATTTCCCCCAGATTCAAGTTCCAGAATTTCCAAATCCCAATCTCATAGCAGTAGACTCATAGTACTGCACTGACCCTCGTTTGATATTTTGATATTTGTGCGAATTCCCCTCGTCTTTGCCAAATCTACAAGCACAGAGATGAGCGGGAGCCCCATGTGAGCACTTTTGATTATGCGGAGAATCACAATCCCATTTCTAAATATAAGATTTGTTTATTTGAACATCATTTCACAGTTAAACAACCGTTCACCTTGATAGAGGCGAGCATTGGCCGAACATCTCTACCCTTTGACTTCCAATCTGCAATGCAATTATTTGCATAGGACTTCATCTCATCCAATTCTTCTTCGTAAACTCTGTCCATCCGTTGAGCCCAAGCATTCTCCATAGCTGTCTCCATATCCTTGCGACTCTTTCTCTCCTCCTGCACATCAGAATGCAAACATAAAGTTAAATCTCGAGTTTCTTTAATACACAATTTATGCTTTCACTCTAATGCATATCGGGTTCCACTATGGAGTGAACTTTATGTACTCGGTAAAGTAAAGGAGAGCATTAAATCTATTTTTAAGCCATTAATACGCACAATGCACAAAGCTTCCGTATTGATTTACCATTTGAGCTAAATGAAATTAGGGCAAGCTCCCTCGACTTTTGCAGCTCTCCTCGCTCCCTATCCCCCTCTGTAATTTTCTTTTGTGCAAGAAGGCGATTATGAGCATATTCACGAGATGATTCCTCCTCCGTTAGCCTCTTCCTCTCTGCTTCACTTTTCATTTAAAAGCAAAAACAAGAACATTAAACTGGCCCTAATTGAATAATTAATTGCAAGCTTTAATGATGCCATTTAAAGTTGCACTCACTGCTGCCTCCGTATATAATCCTCACGGGCTCTCTCCCTCCGCATATCTAAAGCGTCTTTCTCCTCTTGTATTTTATCCATCCAATTTTGCTCCCTAGTAAAAAGAGCCATTTGATTTATATGAGTTTTGTCAATAAATATAATATGAATTACCATTCTTCTCGTAACAGAGCATAATTCTCGTTCGTATTGCCCTCGGAGAGCTTATCCTTTCTTTGGTAAGTGTTCCGAAGCTCAACTGCCAAAACTTCGGCACATTTTTGAGATTTCTTAACTTTATCCTCAATCTTTCCTTGAATGAGCTAGTAGTAATATATGGGAATTGCAAATTAATGCGTTTAAATAAATTCAAATTAATCAGGTTCAGATGTAATACCTTTCTCTCATGATCCCTCATCATATCTTTATGCTTATTAAACTCATCCGCTTGCCGATCAACTTCTCTTTCATGGGATTCCATAAATCCTTGCACCAACCTCTTATTTTGCATCTCCTCGAGCCTTTGCAGCATATCCTGAGCCTTTTTCTTCAAGAGTAGCTTTTTCTAAATTAAAAATCCCATTTTAGGCTTATTAGAAATTAGCAAAAATTAAATACTTTAGTATCTTCAGATGGTTCTTCCTCTGAATCTTTGTTAATATCAGCCCAGCCTTCCGGACAAGCTTCTACTCTTAAAGTTTGTGCCTCATCAACCTCTTTCTGGATCTCTTTTTGCCTCTCTTGAACTCTGGATTCATCTCTCTTGATCAGTTCAACATACCTTAAGGTTTTAAAAAAATTACATTAAAAATTATAAGTTCTAAAAATAATTTCTTCTACTTTGGATTCATAGGAGGCTTGCTCTTTGCTGCGTTAAGCTCTGGAGCTCTGATCTGATTAATAAGCCTTTTTATGGATCTTTTATCCCAAAGGGATGAGGAGGAACTCTGATTGCTCTCCTTCTCAGGGGAGGCTTCCGTTTGCAGATTTTTTCTTTCTGCTTCAATATCTTGCATCATCTAAACTCGTAATTGAATTTAAAAGAATCTTATAATAAATTAAATCCAGATGAAATATAATGTAATTTTTTTGAAATTTGATTTTGCCTTTGAATAAGCCATAGCTGAATGAAAGTCGCGAATTAATCCTTTCCTATATAGCATTTGCTTTTTCGCTCTTGAGAGCACCTCTTTATCCTGTTCACGCTTCCCCTCTCGAATCTCATCAAGCAGATTTCGATCCGCCTCCTCCTCCCTACGAACTTTCTCCGCTTCCATCCAACGCTTTCTTTCCAGCAGACTCTATTTTTATATAGAATCTTAATTAGCAGAGCCCAATTAGCAATACCACACTCTCTCTCTCTTACGTCAACTGTATAATTCCAATCGGCTTTCCGTTGATGAGCTGCTCTCCGTTGATTCTCCACCATCTCTTTGCATCTTTCGACTTCCCTTTGTCTCATTTCCCTTTCGATTGTCTTAAATTTGAGATTTTCAAAGTGTTCCCTCGATATTATGAGAGGAGTCTCCCGCTTATGACAAATCCGAACTAAAGGACGGCGCACCTAGTATAAATTCGTTCAAATTTATTTTTCTCTAATTAAATGACCCTCTACCTGATCATTAATTTGCTCATTCTCAACGCATTGACGCCAAGAGCGTTGAGGTCCTCGAATAGGGAGCTCAGATTCTTGTATCCGAGTTGCAGGTTGAATATAAGGGATATTGAAATGGCTGCATCCATTTTGAACTGCAGGTCCAAGTGGATTAAAATTCGGAATTTTATTTTTGGGGCTGAATAGCGGAGATATTTGGCTTCCTGTAATTTAAAATTTTTAGATAAGATTAAGATTTTTTAGATAAGATTAAGAGTAAGATTTTTTTAAAAATTGTTAATTCTTACGGGGTGAATTGACTCCATCTACACATTCCCCATTAAAGAAGGCAGGTGGTCTTATTAACTCGGGGGATTCGGCAAGATCCGTATCTTTTTGAAGCCACTCTGCGGCGTCCCCACCTTCGTCTTTCAAATGAGCCTCAGAACCGAGTCCACATGGCTGTTAGAAAGCATGTTAAATTATTAGATCTCTGACCA
>JAAZTK010002101.1:0-11994 GCA_036507255.1 Megalothorax incertus
GTTATAAAGAGGTTGTTTAATACATGAAGGTATAGGGAAGGGGAATTTTTGGGGGTCCGTTATATCGAGGTTTCCGCTATATCGGAGTCCGCTATAAAGCGATTCCACTGTATTAATACTCATTTCATTTGTGTTATACTTATGATCCAGGTTCGTTTTATTGGTATGTTACTTTTATTAAATAGTAAAGTCCTGAATACCAAAGGTTTATATTATATTAGGGGGGCAGGGTCACATTATGGGCCGTCTTATCTACTCGATTATGACAGAGACGCTATATTAGTGACATTAAATTACAGATTAGGGCCTTTGGTAAGACTTGAAATATTTTAAATCATCATCCTAATATCTAAGTCCAAAATGTATCAATATTCACAATTATTTTATAGGGCTTTTTCAGTACTGGGGATGACAGAGTTCCTGGAAATCTTGGGTTAAAGGATCAGGCGCTTGCTATCAAATGGGTTTGAATTAACTAATACCTATATCAGTAATCCTGATTTTTATAGGAATTATTACGATTTTCTTTATAAAGGTCAAAGAGAATATCGAATATTTTGGGGGAGATCCTAACAATTTGAGTCTGATGGGTCATTCGGCAGGTACTGATCAATTGTACTCGTATAATATCTAGATAAACTGGATGTGATCCTGCAAGGATGCGTAAGAATATACAGATAATTTATGAAATGCCAATAGGTGCCGCTTCTGTACATCTCCAAATGATGGGTCCTGTTAAGCATCTATTTCAAAAGGCTATTTCTCAGAGTGGAACTGCCTTATCAATGTGGGCTCTTTCCCAAGGGGTAAAAGAAAATAGTTTCAAACTGGCCAAGATTGTAGGTTGTGGAGAAGGCGGAAATAGGATAACCCGAGGAATTCACGATGAAATTGAATGTCTTCGAAAAGTTCCAGCAACTGAATTGGCACAAGCACAATATCAGCTCTTTGTAAGACTTGCATCTATATTTTAAAATTTCTTTATTTTTAAGTTACCAATTTAAAATATATTCTTAGGAATGGATGGAGCATCCATCAACCTTATTTACACCTGTGAGTTTATTTATTTATGTATTTATATCCAAATAATTGCAATACAAACAGATTAAATTAATACTTAAATGTAAAATTATTATATGAAAAGATTGAAATGAAACTCTACTGATTTCTCCTCCTCAGGTAATTGAGCATGTCCACCCCAAAGCATTCCTTACAAAGAGTCCAGAGGAGATGTACAAACAAGGCCAAGTTGCTCACATCCCATGGACGACGGGTGTGACCTCGGACGAAGGTGACCTCGCTGTGTTGGCAAGCTATATTGGTCCAATGGGGATCCAGCGAATGTTCAACGACTTTGACTCTGTGATGCCAATTGTTCTCATGTATAATCGGAGTGATACTCAAATGACAAAGGACATTCGAAATTTCTATTTTGGAGAGTTTAAAACCCGTAGCTTTCACGGAATGGAAATGATGGGGGATCTCGGAGAAGTTTTTGGGGACCGTTTTTTCTATGCTCCCTTCCACAAGACACTTCGGATGCACTCGCAATATGTAAGGGCCCCCCTCTACGCTTATTTATTCAGCTACAAGGGACGCCAGGGCCCAGCAGACAAATTCCAGCTTCAAAATTCACAATGGGGTAAATTTTATTTTTGGAAAAAGTTTAGAGCTTGATCATCATTCAATATATATCTAGGGGTTATGCATCTGGACGAACTTCAATATATATTCAATTCAACGGAAATCTTTAAGCCAATGGAAATGGGCCATTTTGACTACCCAATTGTATCTTATATGACTGATCTCTGGACGAATTTTGCATCAAATGGGTTGGCATTAAATCAAAATTTGGATTTTAATTTTTAATAATTGTTTAAAAAATTTGTAGGATGCCGCTAATGAAGAGGGCATCAAGGGAAGATGAGGAAGTACAATTTGAGACGTGGGAGCCATTTACTCTGAACAGGCGAAAGCTATTGGAAATAAATGTCAATTCAGGGATGGTTATGGAGCCTTATATGAGAAGAGTTAATTTTTGGAAAAAGCACAAATATTATTAAAATGAGCTAATTAATTTTATGTACCTTTAAACGTGTTTTATATTTCAGTATTTGGATTATTGTAATAAAAATGGTATTATTGTGTTTTTAAGAGGATTATCAGTATATTAAAAACATAATTCGGATATTTTTAACAAATTAATTAAAAAACAAATTAAAACAAAGTTCAAGCTTCAAGTTATGTTTATGTTTATATGCTCATAACTTTGTAATGCGGATAATACTATATAAATGAGCCAGAGGAGAATCATAGTTCCTCCAGTTAGGTATCTTCCAATCATTGGGCCACCAAGTTCCGCTTTTCCAAAGATGCCACTTGATCTTCTGATGAATAGAATGGAGAGGGTGATCCCTGCAGTGATGGTATACACTAGCACAGATAAACTAAGATCCCCAGCTTCGACCTTGAATTTTTCATCCTGAAATATTCGAGTATTTCATTTAAAAATGCCTTTTTCCACTGATTTTATAAAAAATATATACTTTAGTTGCCCAATATATTGAGGACATGACCCAGGGTAGACCCAGCCCAAGAAAGACGTTCACGCTATTGCTTCCAGTGACATTTCCAATTGAATTATCCGAATATTTTTCTTGGGTTGCCGCTGTTTTGCTTGCAAATAAATCGGGGAGAGATGTACCTATTTTTTTAAAAAATAAAGTCAAATCTACTGACTCTTGGGAGCTTGAATTATTGTATTTACCAAGAGCTACGAAAGTAATCGCAGTAACGGTATCTTTTAAGTGAATTAAGCTGGAATTTAAATATAAATATGTATTAACACCCTCAAAATTCTTTATCCCTCAGCAGAAAAAAATTCCCAGAATTCATAAACTTACCATCCAAAAATTCCTGCCAAATCTCCCACCTTTGAAAAAAGAATGCTTTAAATTTTGAAAGATTTAAAAAACATTATTCAAAATTACAATTGCCGTTAGAAGACCAATTCCCAAAAGGGACGAGAAAAAACATGGCCAACCTCCAAGGAGGGATGGTGGAGGTATTAGAGCAAATACAACTTTCCAACCAAAGCTAATAAAATGCATAAAATAATCCAGCCAGCTAGCACCTTCTGTATCCCCTCCGTTCATCCGTAGAGCATCTTGGATTTGGCTACCCCAAGTCTGGTTTACAACCTATATATTATTTGAGCGGCTATTTAAACGCTACTCTGCTTACTACTTGACTCTACAAATTTTTAAAGCCAACTTAACCTCCATTGACTCGAGGTTCTCCTCAGTCATTTCCATCATTCGTGTCATCATTGAATCAAAATCTAAATATAAGGAAATCAAATGTAGATTTGGCGTCGCTTTTTTCAATATAGTTTTACCCGCATCATTTGTAATCGTCACAGCCGTTTTTATAATTTTTCCAAGCTGTGCTCCGCCCTCTGTTCCGGTCAATTCAATCTCAAAACACACCCCCTGATCTTGGTCATGTTTATTCACAATTGGAATCTCGATAAATTTGAGGACCTGGAAAGCAAATTTCAAAAGACGCCACGAATAAAATTGAAATATATCATACCTCGCCGTGATGGAATTCAATTTTACTCTCCTGCGTTCCAATGTAATGGAGTGGAGATTTCGCAGAGACATCTAGCGTTTTGTAAGTGACCGAAACTTCGCCATCAGCGCCATTCGTTCTCTCAACTTCAATTGAGGCAAAAGAACAACTCTCCTTTACAAGGATCCCACGTTTCTTGAATGAAATTATGCCAGGATCATCGTCATCTAAAATGACCACTTCCATGATAGGGAGACGGCCTAGCGCGACATCTTTCCGCATGAAATCCGTCGCGGGGAAGGAAAGTCGTAAGAAAAATTCCTCATCAGGCTCCCATTGATTATCATCAACTAAAACATGTATATTTAGCATTTTATATTTTATTTCATTTATTTATTTACCTATTTCGACTGATACTTTTTTCTCTCGGATCCCTGGCCCGAATTCTATGATCTGATTGATGGGCACATAATCGGAATGCGCCTTAGCCGTCCCATCAAATGTTTCAAGCCTCACCGCGACTGTGTATTTTCATTGATAAATACAGATTAAATACATATCTACTTAAACCTACCTGTATTATCCATCTTTCCAGAACGAAGAATTCGGACCTGGAATGTCCCAATATTCTCGGGAACTGTATAAGTCGCCGTATGAAATTCCACAATAGCTTTATCACCCATCTCCTCCTGCCCTCTAGGGTCAAGTACGAGTGGGCCAAGGTCAGGGACATCTGGCGCTGCATTTACAGTATCATAAACTTCTTTAAGCCGTTTATTCATTGATAGTCGAAGCTTCCTTCCTCCTGCCATATCCCTGATGGCTCCAATTCGATAAAATAAATGTGAACGTGGTTTATTTTCGACTAGTTTGACCGCAGCAAGGAGTGCCGCTTCCTCATCAGTAATTTTAGTAACCCTCCTCAATGTTTTGTAGAATTCTATAAGCATTTTTTTGTTAACTTTCCCATCCTGATAGAGTAGTTTCTTTTTCGAGTTGAGATCATCCGCACTCAAATCACCATTAATGCCCATTTCAATCTGTTTATCCTCGTCTTTTGTATCCGAATAGAGGGTTTTTCTTCTTCCCATACGGAATCTCCATTTCTTATCAGTACCATAAGCTATTCCAACAAGGATGGGGAAGAATGCAAGGGTTAGGAGAGCTTCCCATACTTCAACTACGTTTGGTGACACAAATTCGAGGATTATAATTAGCCAAATATATGCAAAGAGTGAGAAGAATGCTGTCACGGCGAATACGCGGAACGCTTTGATTCGGCGTACTTCACCCGCTGGAATAAAAAATGACGCAAATCCCGATAATTACGTGCAAATTGAAAGCTGCGGATCCGACCTAAGAATATTCTAAATTTTTAAAGATTTTAAACAATATTATGTCAAATTACGATTGTCCCGGGGCCAAGTTCACCAGATTCAAATCCATTTCCTATTGTTTCTATTATTGAGAGTAGGATTTCTGGGGCTGAAGAACCCAGAGCCATCAAAGTGAGGTTTGCTACGGTAGAATTCCATACTCGGACTTCAATGAAATCAGGGTCAGAGGACTCGGAGGCGTTTGCCGTAAATTTTGATAGGAAGATCTGTATTGCAATTATTTGCAAAGTTTGGAATATTAAATTAATTCCATTTAGGGGAAAAAGTGTATACCTTTTTAGTTTTGGAAGTTATCTTTTCAATAGATGACATAAACACATCTGAGACGATGGCTATCCCAATGAAACAGTAGACAAGCCCAATGAAATAAAGAGTAGCCCTGTGTGGGAATATATGACAATACAAAATTAATAAATCATTCGATTAACCACACTCGAAAGGACTTACCTAAGAGAGACAATGGCTATCCCAATGAAACAGTAGACAAGCCCAATGAAATAAAGAGTAGCCCTGTGTGGGAATATATGACAATACAAAATTAATAAATCATTCGATTAACCACACTCAAATTGAAACTCACCTAAGGCCTCTACTCCAAGTATTTTCATAAGGGAATATTGGAAGGATAAGTCCATCAGTGCAATTGTCTTTGAAATCAATCAACACCCACTCCTTCATTGTACTACGTAAGGTTCCTTGCACTTTTGTAACTTTAATAATCTCAAAAAGGACTAGAATTCGCTTGCACCTTATAGGGTTTTAACAACGTACGGTCATTGACACTTGAGATGAATCTGATCCCATTTTTTCCAAATACATAATGTCAACGGAGCACATTTGGGTCCTATGTCGCGACTAGTCAGCCCAAAAGTTTTGCTAATCTTATTTAATGTTTGCACAGAATACTAATGATTCAGTCAACAAAATAGCACTAGGTACTACAATCACAATAGATTATATTACAGGATACATTTCCATACACTTATGAGTCCAATGGGTTATTCATACACGCGTAGTGCTCATCCTTAGGACACGGAATTTACCGGGACGGCGTCATCAACAATGCTTTAAGGTGGAAATGGACCATCTTCCTTTGTCGCTTTACGTAATCAGAGGTTCAATGCAATTATATATGGTCCATGCACTAAATATAAATAGACAAAAATTAGGCAAGGATTTTCATGAGGAAAACACAGCGGCGGCGGTGGTCGGAGGATTATTTATTTATTTGGCTTAAGTACAATGGATTGAATCGGAATATCTGTAAATCATTAATCACCTTTGTCCTCTAGAAATTAATTTGCGGCGAGTCTACCAAATTTGAATACAATTACTGTATTGCGGCTAATAAATGGGGTAATAATATATTAACACAATTTATTTGTAGCTTATGAGAAACTTATTCCCACTCTGAACTCATTTACACGCATTTCCTCTATATACTATATTTGAGTCAGTGCTACAGATATTCAAGCACAGAAATATATTTAGCACTTTCCGAGAGATTAGATAAGAATAAAAACATTACTCGTTTACATTAATATAATGGATAAATATCGTAGTAATACACTGTTCACTCGACCGTTTGCACAGACCGACTGCCCTAGCTTTGAGATTGAAAACACCTCTCAATATTATACTTAGGTAGGTATACTACCTAATGCGAGTATGCATAATCATATGTAATCCTCTTTTGAAAAAGGAACTCCTATCTATTCTATATACGGATGATTAAACAAACAAAATAATAAAATCCCAAACAAATAAGCATATTATTTTTACATTTCAATGGACTTGTATAGTTCAAATTTGCAAAAAACGGTATCAATATCAGTATGGAATCAGGAGTAGTTGGCATAATATTGTAAATGTGATAATAATAATATTCTTTTTTATTTAAAATGAAATGTGTTGTACCAGTACTATCTAATTAAGTAGGGTTAAAACTTAAAAACTTAAAACCTAAATGTGAAACGCATGTTTAAAACCGTTATCGTTTTGATTTTTTCTGGAATGTATTAAATGACACACTTTCTATTCTTATCACGACGGCTTATAGATTTAAATATCAAAAATCCCAAATAGATAATTAACTTTTACAACTTACTATGCACTATATATGCACAGTATCTACTTTAATCCTTTATGATTATATTCTAACTTGTTGAACTTTAAATCACGGATGTAGATAATACAATTAAAATACTTACCGATTTAACTATTGTAAACTGCTCAAATCCGGCCATCCTTATAATTAGGCGAATTTAGTTTTAAAAAATTTTGGAAATTGCCCATTAATTTAAATTTATAAACCAAAATCTAAATTAATATCCTATATAGAACACCCAATCAATTACGAGTACTTGATAATAATGGTGAGCGTGTCCGGCTATTTTTATCTGAATAACAATAGCTCTAAATGGACTCGGCAATATTAAATGCCGCTAATTAAGTAATTGTAAATAGCTCAATTTTCGAGTGCCAAAACTGATAAATGACTGCACTCAGGGCTGACTATGGCCAAGAGCAGGATCTGCCCATTCAACCACTTTTTTTTTTACACATGCCAAAGATAATGGGGTAATTTAGCCCTGAAGCTATTTGAATAAAGAAAGAATTCCAGACTGGGTTACTGATAGTTAGAGATACAATATTATTAGCAAAATTAATGCTTAAATTCTTCCTTTAACAAAATCTGATCTTGCAAATCCCGATTCCTCAAAATGAATAATCATTTAATCATAGCTTTGAAATGAAACGGCTGAGACAACTTTTTTTATATCATTTCATTTGAGTGCATGACTCTTCATAAAGACTTGCGTCATAAGATTACTCAGCGTTAAACATCATCACAATATTTGCATGTGTAAAATTAATTTAGTATTCTATATCACTGATCCTGAGTTATCAGTACCCCTTGAGCCTTGATATTAAATCTGTGCCAAAAAATCTATACAAGAAATGTGCAAACTAGTACTGTGATCGTACGTTGCAATTAAAATAATTAAGGCTTAGCTGGAAATCAGAATATCAGGATATCAGGATATCAGAAATTGCATAATTTAAAGCAAATTGGATTTTACGATGTATTTTGCAGCTTTTTGCTCCTGAGGAAGACCACATATAGTACTTATTAATCAGGTAGAAAAAGAGATTGCAAAAGAAGGCGAAAAAACGCGATGGGATAATTAGATTTCTTAAGGGAAAGATGCTTCAAAATCCTTTAATTTGGCAGAATGAAATATATTTGTAATATATTGAATATACTACTTACGAGTGCGCTATATCGTATGCTACATTGATATATGGCGAGTAGGCTTGGATAAAGTGGGCTAATTAGATAATTGCTTAGCCTTGTATAATTTAAGATTTCACATGAGATTTTTTTCCAGAAAGCCAAATTTTTCACGAATTTAATTTAATTTCCTTTACTGCATATGTGTATCGTATATCAATTACCTTTTTAAATTAAATTATCTAATTAACGAAATAACAATCATTCATTATCACATATTCATGTTTAATTCGCTAATTTATTTAATTTATTAATTATAAGTTTTTTCATATAACGGATATTTTAATACGATACTATCTGTGCATAATACAATATTTCCAAAAGGTGGTTAAGTATTTGCAAAATGCAATTTAAGATTAGTTCATTATATAATTTAAAATCCAATATCGAAGATACAATACTCTACACATTCAACTTCTAATTAATCTTCATTAATGACATTGATTGACATTTTGTTCATTTATTGTCGAACTTTGAAAGTACAATCACTTACGTATGTTATATTACTTATATTGTCCTTTTACCCCAGAGCTTTTTTTCACAATTGCAATACTTATATCTGTAGATTCTAAATTTCTATTAGAGCACCTTATATAATTTATACGGAACAATTAATCTTATTCAATACAATATGTGTTGCTTAAAAAAGATTAAAATTATTAAAATATCTTCGCTTTTAAAATTTAAAACAATTTGTACCTTTTCATTATATCTAACCTACCTATATTGATTAATCCTTTAAATCCCTATTAAAAATACTTACATTTTTAAAATCCTTTTATAAATCCTTTAAATAAAATACATAACTCGTAAAAAATAGAGTTTGTACTGAACTTAAAAAAAACATTAATTAAAATAGTACAAAATGTCATTTGGTTTATATTTTGAATTCTTTCTACTGTCAATATGCCCCTAATGGGTTAACTAATGGGTTTATTTTAGAAATATCAAATATTTTTGCAATTCTTTAAAAACATAAACAATTTAACTGGTGGCAGTTAATGATTCCTAATACAAGTTTTTTACGGATACTAATTGGAATTCATCAAAAAATTATCCGTTCACAGATCAATATTTTTGTGGGCGTTTTTATACCCGTAAATTGCAAGCCCCTAAAATCTTTAGGCCAACTTTTTCCCATACCTTATAAATAGGGACATGTAGGTCCGAATTAATCTGAATTATTTTAATTAATATTTAGTCAGGTCTACTTTAAATGAATTTAACTAACTAGGCCTATAGATTTGACTAGGGAGAGTCTGGCCTGAAATTATTCGAGTTGTTAGAGTTGTTGCTTGCATGAATTTTCTGAGCAGCACTCCTCCTCATATCTGCAGAATTACAATTCCTTTATTAGCTCCAAAATCCGTTTAATTAAACTCTAATTCGAATTCGTACCTGCTTTGATCAAAAGTGTCATAATCACCCCTGAAATCAAAAAGCAATTTAATTAAATGTCAGTTCGAATTTCTTCAAGTCCCCTCCAATTTCGAGAGGAAATTACCTCCCAATAAAATGACTGCCAAAGCGGAATTGGCTCCAACCTATTGTGTTTAGAAGTATAATTTATATCAAGTGTCTTTTGATCAATTTGAGTCACATTTAATTAATTTGAAAATAAATTTCTTACATCACCCAACTCGCTTTCAAATAGTATCCTCGTGATGGGCGTCACTAAATTGGAAATAATATGATTTTTCATTTACCCAAATTACATGTTTTTATTTCATAATTAAATCCTACTCACTTATAATGCCAAATACTTGGGCTGACGCGTTCAATAGACCCGAAGACGTTCCCTCTGACTAATCATTTAAATTAATTACATAGGTTCAATTATGGCAATCACCATTGTTTATAGTTATACGGAATTGAATAATTGTTTCACTTTACCTCAGGGTAGGTTATTTCTGCTGCAAATTCAAAGCCAACCGGAAGATATCCCGTCATAAAGAACCTGATAATTTTTTTAAAAATTCAGATAGAAATTCGCATCTCTTTGATGAACATTTTTTAATTTCAAAAAATTTATTAATTACCCGAGTCCAGCAAATATAAAGTAGATAAACCAAATACTCTTCACATATGGAAGTGTAAAGGTGTATAGGATCATCATGAGTAGAGATAGAATGTATAGGAAGAGAGTCGTACCCCTGAAATAATTTGTATATTATTATTTCCAAAAAAATTAAATTAAGTCTCACTTGAATCTCTTGGTTTTGTCCAATACTACACCGGAAATGACACTCCCAACCATTCCACTCACGACAATCATCAGCCCAATCCTTCCAGTGTCCTCGGAATTATCCTGAAATTCATTTAAAACAAATTAATAAATGTCAAATGCCAATTTGGTTTAAAATCCTGCAGGAATTCAATCGCGCCCTAATTTGATTATTTTCCATAATCATTAATCACTATTGCAGGTGCATTAATAAAGTTATGGGCTATTTCAGCCCTAGATTTGAAGCTAATGAAATTATTTATCTTCCAAATGGGAAAGTGTAATGTGATTAACTCGGGGGCATGTTCCATTTTGGGGAAATATGAAAATATTCCAGGAATTTGCAATTTCCCTCAAGTTAATTAGCCTCTTCATCGTTCCTAATTAAGGATTCGGGGACCGAAAAACACTTACCGGGAAATACTTGAGTATAAAGTCGGAGAGTAGGGTTGAAATTGCATAGAAAACACCCACATTCATCCCATAGGAAGCGAGGAGTAGAATGTAGCCCTTGTTTGTTAGCAGTCTCTTAATGGAATTCTGGAAAAGTCATCAAAAGTATTTAATGGCGAACAAAACATGGGAGAAAAAATTCATACCACATAGGGCTCTTGTTCGCTGATAAGAAGGAGAGCTGCCTGAGATTGTGATGGAGGTTTTGGCGGCTTTTCCTGGAAGCCTAACAATGCCCAGAGAAAGATATAAAATTGCTGATTTCATCCGTATATTTTTTTTAGTGCATCAAAATATCATACAAAAGATGACGAGAATAAAGATGAGGAGTGTCACTGCACCAGTTCCATAATACATAACGCTCAGATCCTGTCCAATTGACTCAATTGTTCCATTCTTGACGAGCATGGGTGGTAGGAGGAAGCCAAATGCAATCCCAAGCTGTGGAATCAAACCTTAAATTTAATATATCCTTATATTTTCTAACATTAAGGCATAGTCCTAAAAAAGAAGCCCTCAAATTGAGGTAATAAGGAAGCTTTGAAAGAAAAAACCCTCCAAATTACTCAATTATAGCGAGTACTTTTATTAATAGAATGGTTGGACAATAATTGAATTGACATTGAAGAGGGAATTAAAAATAGAGGGACTCAATTAGTTGCAAAGTCTGGTCAAGCCCAAGACGAGTCATAAAGACTCAAGTTTTATGTATAGCATTATGTTAAATGGGATTTGTTCTCAAGTGATGGAGACAAGATTAAATGACTTGGTTTATGGCAAAGGTCAGACTCTTGAATTGGTCATTCGACACGTAGTAATTGAGCTTCATCATTCTTATAATTATCCATCTTATACTACGATAGTTTTATATTGAGTTATACGTGTTTTTATAAGGCATAGCGAATATTTTTCAGGCCTGGGCAAAATACTCGGTCAAAATACAAAATACTACATACAAAATACAAAATACTATTTTGTATTTTGTATTTTGAGGGGTCAGGGAGTGAAAGTATTTTGTATTTTGTATTTTGGACCATCCCGGATAACTATTT
>JAAZTK010002102.1:0-11994 GCA_036507255.1 Megalothorax incertus
ACCGGAAGTGGAGTCGATGGTGGTGGTAGACGTTGGAGGACCAGAGGAGGTCGAGGAGTTCGACGTTGAGGGTCGGTCGGGCCAGAAATGAATGAATTTGCTATGTGTCGAGTTGGAAGTTATAATGTGGGGCAGGATATAGGCTTTCAAAACGTTTGAAAAACGTATAAAAAGTTTTTTCGACAATTTTTTACGCCCCGGCCACTTTTTTACGAATTTACGTGACACAACGTGACCTGACCTTTGTCAATCCTCTGGATGGACTTGTGACCAAGTGGTGAAGAGTGTCAAGTGTACTTTAATTCGGGTTTCGGGCTCAAAAATTCGGATTTTTAACATGTAGACACAGCTCCGGCGGTGACAGGTTCCAAAATTTTTGAATTTGAGGTAATTGTTAATTAATTAATTAATTATGTACCTAAAATACTTGGTTGGATTAAATATTTATGTATTTTGGCCGTTCTAATTTAATTTAATATTTATTAGGTGTGTATTTGGTCTACCTTAGCCAGCTGGGGATTGGATTATCAATTAATGTAAGTGCCAACTATGTACAATTTACAAGGTCATTTTTTGTGCCCAATTCATTGTATATTTTATGTAATTGTCAATTTAATTCACAAATTGAAGTTAGTTTTTTTCCTGGAAAAAAAGAGGTGTTATATAATTTATTCAAGGTCATTTTTCTTACCGTTGTTTTTATTATCTTTTGCTAAATTTCAATATAGGTACGATTGAATAGGCTGGTAAACTGCCCAATGCCCAGCATATTAAAATTTAAATGGCAAAGTGCTTGCATAAGAATACTCGACAAAGTGGATGACATTTAAAATATACGACGAGTGCCTACTTAATACATAATTACTAATCCTAAGTCTAAATTAGGGTTCAAACAAAGCATTTAATACAATTTTATCCGTATCTCGATTTCCTCTTCAAATCATGCTCATATCAATATATAAATATATATAAAATTGGATTCAAAGTTCAAACAATCTTAACTTTACTCGAGATAAACTTGATTAAATCAAATATATTTATCTTTCAAGTACAATATGTAGGGTATTTCTATCAGTTTCAGGGTGTAGGAAATGAACAAAATGCTTTAAAAAGTTATGACCGGCTGCAAAAAGGCCAAACACTCGAGGCTCGAGGGTGCAAAGTTATTAATTTGTATTTTTCCCCATACGGCTATTTAAAATTGGGAACCAAATCAGGGTTTAAAAGGTGATTATTAGACTAATAGAGGAATTACTTTAATATCATAATACATATTCATTATTAATAGTACAATATATTGAGCGAATATCTTAGATGTGCATTGAACTTTTAAACGTGCATTTAGAGCTGGAATCCGAACAAATTTCAAATAATTCGAGGTCCAATCGAATTGGATCCAAATCCCAATCCGAAAGTATTACTATCCGATGCTGATCTGTCTTTCAGATCGCCGGATCGGATTTTAATGGATCGGAATCCGATTCGGGCGTTCGAATATCTGATTGAATTATCCCCTTCTAAATCCGAATCCGTTCAAATTTCAATCCGAAATCGGATTGGATTTGAAAAGTTAAGCTTTGGATCCCAGCCCTAGGTCCTAGGTATATCAGTCCGTACACCTTATATCGTAGTATTGTATTGTATTGTAATCGATTGCCCTTGAATTTTAACCCTTTTTTAAAACCCATTTCATTTAACATTGCATATTGTGGGAAAAAGTTTCATAAAAAAGAAGAACGTGTACGCGCAAATTACTTAACCTACTTATTAAGTATGACTAATAAGTTAATATCTAACAAGCCTATAAGCACTGCTTATTAAGCAGTCTATTAAATTCCTTCCAAGTGTAAATATTGTATTTTGTAAATACACTCACATTTTAATTAATAAATTTACTCCAATTTCAGGTATTCCCATCCACATCTCCACATCGCCTCCTCCTACTAGTCTACAAGTCTGAATTTAAAAACCACGAAAAGAATTCCACACGCAAAATGGTGAGTCATTTTATAGGATTTAAAAAATTAATAATAAAACAAACATGTATTTCAGGTCAACCAGATCATTAAAGACATTACGGAGTCTACACTTGTGGCTCTCCCATTGAAACATTTGAGTGGATTACGAAAGAATTTAAATACGTGGCTCCTCTACGAACCAATTATCCTTATCGGTGCAACTGCACTCACCACTCATATTTACCATGAGCTGATGGCACGCTCTCCAAGCGAAGGTTCACATTTTTATTGTGTAAATTTTAATGATAATTCTACTAATACGTATTAATATATTGACAGGTCCATATGAAGGACTCAAAAGGTATATATTTAAGACGGCAAAGCGGATCCCCTATGTAAAGCGGAAGGTTGATGAAGCACTACGTCAAAATGAGGAAGAAATTACAGCAAATACTCTAAAGACAATTAGTAAGGGTGGCAAGTTGGAACATTTTATTCAGCTTCCGGGAGATGGTCTTTCTCCTAAAGAGATCTACGATCTCCTTGATGAATATACGACGATGGGGTATTTGTTTAAATATTCCTCATAAATAGGTATTATTTTATAGGCGGATTTAACATGGGTTTTTGAAATAGGCATTTAACATGGGAGCAAATCCAAAGCGGATCAGTCTCAGGGACTGTATATCATGGTGGTGCAGAGTTGACAGAGTTAAATACGCGTGTATTTCAAATTGCCACATGGACAAATCCTCTCCACCCGGAAATCTTTCCTGGGATTTGTAAAATGGAGGCAGAAATCATTCGTATGATGGGCTCGGCTTTTCATTGTGGACCTGGGATTTGTGGATCCGTCACCAGTGGAGGGACAGAGTCTATCCTCCTGGCTATTAAGACTTATCGAGATTGGGGGAGGGAAGAAAGAGGGATTATCCATCCAGGTGGGTTTCAAATGAATTTTTTAACGTTAAAAATGTTAATAATATGAAATTTTTTTAAAAATAGAAATTATTGTACCTCGTACGGCACATGCTGCGTTCGCGAAGGGGGCTCAATACTTTAATTTGAGGATCAAATATGTGAAAGTGGACGAGAAAACGCAAAAGGTTGACCTCCGATCAATGCGGAGAATGATTAGCAAAAATACTGGTAAAGGAATATGTTTTTAAAGCATTTTTTGTAAATAATTGAATTTTTAAATTGATTGAATTTTTCAGTGATGATTGTGGGATCTGCTCCCAATTACCCATACGGAATAATTGATGATATTGAAGAAATATCAAAATTGGGAGAGTCTTATAATATTCCAGTACATGTGGATGCTTGCCTTGGAGAGATTTTTGCTTGCATTTATGAGCCAAGCGGGTTTTAACATACCAAACTTTGATTTCCGTCTAAAAGGAGTTAAATCTATAAGCGCTGACCCCCACAAATATGGATATACACCAAAGGGAGCATCCCTGCTCATGTTTAATGAGTTTATATTCAAGAAATATCAATATTTCCGTGAAGTAAATTGGCCAGGTGGGATTTATGCATCTCCAACAATGGCTGGATCCCGTGCAGGAGTTACAATTGCAACATGTTGGTCATCAATGATTTATTTTGGGATAAATGGCTATGTTGATGCTACTCGGAGGATTGTTTTAGCTGCAAGAAAGATTATTGATGGGTAAGTCTTACATATTTCATTCTTTGAACCTTTGATTCAAAGTTTTGACTAATTTAAATTAAATATTAATTATTTAGAATTCGAAAAATGCCTGAACTTCGAGTATTTGGAGACCCACAAATGAGTGTAGTTGGATTTACTTCGGATATATTTGATATATACAGAGTTTCCGATGGTCTCGCTGAAAAAGGATGGGCGCTAAACAATCTACAAATTCCCTCCAGGGTAGAATATTCATATACGATACATATATAGACTAATTTTTATTTAATAGAGTACTTGTTCATTTTTAGAATCCATTTCTGTCTCACATATTGTCATTCCGAACCGGAAGTAGCGCAAAGATTTCTGGATGATCTCAAAGGGGTTGTGGGTGAAATTATGAGGGATCCTAGAGAGCCTTGTACTGGTGCTGCAGCAGTGTATGGGATGTCACAAAAGATTCCAGGTACGTACTTTACGAATAAAAGTCATTTTTTTGGCTGACTTTCTTTTTTTTGGAATTCTACAGATAGAAGCCTTGTTGGAGAAGTGGCTTGCCTTTATTTGGAGAGCTTTTATAAGACGCCAAAGGGAGTGGAAGGTACTACACCCTCGAGGAAGAAAGATGCTACTATTAAGAATGGGACTAACTAAAAATTCCTACAAATACAATTCAGAGTTACCTTTGTATTGACCATATAAATCACAAATCCTTCATTTTAGCTACAGATTTTAATTTATATAAATTTTAGTCAGGTATGCATTGATTAAGCCAGAACAGAATAAAAAATGCTTTAATTCAAAATAATGATTTTAAACTATATTCTCTCGTAGTATTTCTTGATTACTTAACTTATATATTTATATAACATTTGATATATCAACCTATCGTATTAGATATAGTACATTTAAGGAAAGTCAAGTTCAATTTAAAATTTTTAAAAAATATTTAGGGCTCTCGAAGATTTAAAAGGTTTAGTAGGGCATCATGAAGTTTGTCTCCTTTAACGGGTAGCTCCATACTAATGGACTTGTCGTGAGGTGGAGGGTCTACTTCATAAGAATAATGGTTTTGAAGATCATTTGGCGAACCCCCCTCCTCCTCATTGACATACTCTTCTTCATCATAATTTTTGCTAAAATTTTTAAGACCATTTAAAATTTTTTAAAAATTAAGAAATTGATATCTTACAATTTATTTTTTGAAGGGGCTGTTGAAGTATAATATATGTTTGATGAACCAGAACCAGAACCAGAAGTTTTCATTCCATCCTCTTTATTGCTAGTTCCATCATATAAGGGACTCCTTTTGACGTCTACAAATTCAACTCCACCTGAATCTGACCTTCTATTAGCATCTGATGACCTCCCATTTGAATGTACATGAAGGTGTAGAATCATCCCAGCTTTTTTATCCTTTTCACCACCGCTTCCTTTGCTTGTAGGGGAACCTCCTGTGACACGGATCTTATTTGAAGGGAGATGATAATGTCCTGGTGGATTTACAACAGTTTGTGAAGAGTATGAACCAAAATCATAGACCGGTTTATCCATATAAAGAGGAGGGGATTGACCTGATCTAATATTACTACTATTTGGATCATTAGACTCTATAATCTGGCTATTTATAGATGAAGCTGAAGATTCTCCATTAGGATATATATGTATTTTCATTCGCATAGGTTTAGAAGTTCCTCCAGGTGAGCTTGAACGGGATTTTTGTGACTCTTGGCCATGACCTGAATGGCTAGAAGGGGGAGGATGGATTGGTCTTGGAGGAGGTTGAGACTTTTGTTGCTGTGATAGAAGATATTCCATATAAAGACGCTCCCAAGTCTTATCTTGCGTGGTGGAAGGTGCAGGGGCTGGACCAGTGTGTATTTCTACAATTGGTACAGGTTCAGGTTCCGTATGGGAAGGATAAGAGTCAGAATGACCACTTTCAGAGGCATACCTTTTGGTAGCAACGTCAAAATCTTCGTAAGGACGCTTAAGAAGAATAGGGTTTGGTCTTTCTCCCCTATATTTGTATTCCTCCTCAGAGGAAGAGGAATCTTGACTCTTGTAAGGGCGTTTCCGCTCCCTTCTAGTGTAATAATCTCCTTTAGAGTACCCTTTTGAAGCCCCTTTACTTTTTGTGCTTGATTTCTTTGAGGGAGATCCTGCATAATTCTCTGGAGAATCAAAAAAATATTCCTCCGAGCTGACATATGGTGGTTTAGAGCCATAGGGGCCAAGTTCATCCATATAATTCTCTTTAGACTCTCCATGTCCTCGATAATAAGGGGTAGTATCTCGAGTTTTAGACTTGACACGCTCCCACTCCTTCTCCCTCTTCGCCTCCATCTCAAGTTCCCTTTCTTTGGCCGCTTTTTCACGTTCTTTTGCTTTGACACGTTCTCTAAGCCTTTTTAGACGAGCCTCCTCCTCCCTAAATTCTCTTACACGCTCCTCCTCCGAGGTCTCTTCACCTGAACCACCTCCTCTATACTTGTACCTGCCTGGATCACCCAAACTTCGAACTGGAAGGGGACCTGGTGGCCTATAGGGATCATAATCCTCTTCTGTGACATCCCCTCCCTTTAGATGTGCATTATATTGAGGGGTTCTTCCATAATGTGTTGTTTTATCTGCTTTGGAAGATTGTCCACGATGAATTGGACGTGGAGGAGGTTTATTATATTCATTCATTATTTGTGGGCGCTGTGCAAATTGACGTATATCTTTTAATAGGGATGTATGCACATCTCCCAACTCTTTGGATAACCCTGCACCATCATCTAGTCCAGGTTTTATCTCATTTTGATCAAAATGATTAATAATATCCTGTATATTGGCAGCATTCTTTGGATATCTATAAGGGGCTTCACCTTGATTATGTTGTTGGCTTTGAGATGGATGATGATTAGGTCGCGGAGGGGGTTTATTTCGGCTCCGAGACATGAATGAAGGGAACCTTGAGCGTGGAGGTGGTGGTGGAGGTCGGTGTGAAGGACCATGAGATCGACTATGACTCCCATGACCCCTCTCACGTGAGCCACCCTTCATTAGGGGGAGAGCTACCCTTGGAGGAGGTCTTTGACGATGTTTTCGACCTGGATGGAGCTTTGAATGATGTCCAATTGAATTCCTTTGAGGTGGGGGTGTCCTTCGATGATGGAATGAAGGTACAGGTCTATTGGTTTTATGATGGTGACGACCAATATAAGGAGGAGCATGGTCTGCACCTCTTCTAGGGCCAGGAGGATGTCTACTCACGTGATGATGATTGGTAAAAGTATGCCCCTTTCGGCCGGGAAGTGGTGGGAGTGGTGGATGTGATCTACGAGAGTGCTCGTACCCATGAAGGGGGCGACTCCTCCTTTGATGATTATAATTAAAATAAGAATGTCCAGTAGGATGCCTCTGCCGATGTCCAAAAGAGACGGGGAGGAGGTGCGACATTGTTTCCTCCCCATAATGATCCATTTCAGCGTCAAATTCAGGCTCATACATTTCAATCCGGCTTGATGAGAAAGCTTGGGGTGATGGGAGTGTATTTAACCCGGTCAGGGGGGCCGGAGATGGGATTAAAGGCGGAGGAGGTGGTGGTGGAGGCGGTGGTGGACCATATAAAGGTTCTCTTAGATTTGAGGCATTATATTTTAACATTCTATTAACGTCCAGAGGAGTTCTAACGGGTTGGGGTGCGGATTCTTGAGATTCTGAGTCTTTTACTGTACTTCGACTCCATCCAGGATTCTGTGTAGTACTTGGAAGACTATAAAACTTGTTAGGGATTAAAGAATTTGGCTTCTCCGTGCTTGGTGAAGACCCAGGCCCTGATGAATTGGATTTGTTCTCAATCTGGAGGTATTTAAATACACGGAGAGGGGTCCCAGATGATCTCTTCGACCTTCCGCTGGAGCAAGGGAGGTCCCCCAAATGGCAATCATTATGGATTTGTATAATGGCAGGTCTGGGTGATCCTACTCCTTGAGCATTATAATTAATTTGAAATAATATTAGAAGAAATAGGCTTAATTGGGCTCCCATTCTCGTAGTAAATGTCCTCAACTTGTTTAACCCCATTTCATAGTGTCGAATTTGGATTTCCTTAAATTAAACAAGTTCAAACAAAACACAGATTAAAGTGTGGTCTTAAGGTCAATCCCATTCACAACCTCCCTATCTCTTGTACCATTCTTGTCCCATTGTTTCAAATGGAATTGGGGGAGAGTTCTGGGAAAAGTTCCACACTTTGTGATTATGTCATTCAATTAAAGGTTCGTGGCCATTTAACACATTTAAAAACTTTTTTAACATTAACCACGCACCCCCTCCAACTTAAAAACAATTAAGAAATTACTCGACTTTTAGACTTTTAGCACATAGAAGTCCTTTAAGGCTGAAAAGTGTCACTTTTTCCCACTTTGCACAAATGTTAATTGTTTAACAATGCCCCCAAAGGCTTGTACAAGGAAATTAAAGTGATTTCCTACTCTAATTTTAAGGAAATTACAAATTACAAGTATAATTTTTCCTCCGGGAGCCTTTTTTAAGCGCAATTATGGGTCAAACTCTCTCCCGATATAAATTTTGAAGCTTTTTTTACAATTTAATTCAAATGGGGATAAATTTGTTCACCAAGAGGGGATATTCAGGACATGGATCTCAAATACAGACTAGTATTTATGATCCACTCACTTTGTTTTGCTTTGAGCTCACAGTCAGCCTCACTCTAAAGCCTTGAAGATGAGTCTAGTTCCTTCGGCACGTTTCCCTCAACTAAAGGGATGATTCTTAAAGTTTGAAGCTTTGAGGATAGTTTGTTATTCCACCCCTTTTTGGGGGTAGTCGGAGGATTCACCAAAATAATCGAAAGAGCTCGATTTTGAACGCCGTTCCGGGCCGATGACCCAAGCATTTCTTCTAGCTACCAACAAATGCATCTCCGTAAACTATGAAGAGGAGGTGGTGGTGGTTTTTGGATGGGGCTGAGGAAGGGAGGGGGATCTTCCCAAAATATACATTGAAGCCCCCAATAGGGGATTTCAATTCTCTACCTAATGGTTGAATTTCAAAAATACATATAAACCCGCTGAAGCATTTACAATTAAAATTATTCAAAGGGATCCTAAAAGAAATAATGAAACAATTTTATGTATCGTATCTTTTTATCGGCGGAGGCTTATGAAACATGCTTAAATAAATAGCGATCATATACTATTATATGAAATTAAGAATAAAACTCTCACTTAATTCTTAATTAACAACGGATGAGGTAGAGGATCCAATCAATTCTAATCTAATGAAAAAAAAACTCTTTTTTTCTGCAAGGGTGCATTCCCCTGGCTCATTTAGCAAACATTTAAATTGGGAAAACACACTGTACTTGAAGCTAATAATGACATTGCCAAATTAAAGATTGTCTAACCGTCAGGGGAGGGTAGATGGAAGAAGAAGAAGTAGAAAGTTGTTTATTCAGTCGGACATTACTACTTTTACTCTCATCAATCTCACGGAATTAAAAGATCCAAGTAAGGCTCCTGAGGAATAATTAAATCAGTTCCCCCCGACTTGGCATTGGCAAACAAACTTTAATTTTGTGCTTGTCAGGCATCTCCCCCGTTTAATAAAGGCCATCAATCTTAATTCTATCTAGCCTGGGATAGAGATATACCATATACGAGACCATATTTAAGATCAATCAATATGCCATGTTAGAGCGGAATGAGTGGACACTATTTTTATACCGGGTAATTACCACTAACATTCACTCTCCCGAGATCATTCATCTAATTACCCATAAGCATGTACATTGTAGCCACCTATATACTTTCTATAGTGGAGGAGGGGTAGTCTGAAGGTAGCTCAAAGGTAGTGAAAACATGACATACTTACACAGATTCCAAATAGAGTGACATTTGTGAATACTAGCTGCATATACATCACAATTAAACAAACTCTTTTTTCACACACAATGAAGATAGAGCTCGGGCTTCCTCAAGCTCGGGTGAGTCTGAGCTCGAGCTTTGCCATCCTTTTAAAAAAGTGTTCAAAAAAGATCTTTATTAATAAGTTAAAACGCGCGAGCTTACTAATGAGATGTAGTAAATTTGCATCTGAATTTGCATTCGGTCTCCGGATAATAATAGAAAGATCTTTCAAAAGGTAGGAAGCATCAGCCGAGGAGGAGGAGGAGGTGGAGGAAAAAATACCCCAGAATGCTCTTCCGACAAGTTAAAAGAGAGATCTGCGGTTAAAATGTATAAATTGTGATCAGGTGCCTTCCTCAATGAACTCGTATCTCAAATCTCAATCAGAATGAATTACTAGGTATATTTCCCATCCCCGGCATTTACACAATGAGAAATTGCAAACAAATACACAAATACTCTTACATTCAATTGGCATCTATCCGTAGCTGAGGAGGATTTTTCGATATGGTTAGCCAAAAGTAAAAGGCACGCAAATATTGGTTTGGTGAGAATTCTTTTGGGGAAAAAAGAGCTTTTATTAAATGGAGTTGGATTTAAGGATGAAAGTTTTCGTGGGGGAAAAAGCTTTAAAGGTTTGTATGTTTAAAATGAATTTAAAGATAAGTTATAATGGTACCAATATCAATCTATAGGCTATTAGCAAGCTTTAAAACCTCATTTTTTTTGTCAAAATCAGCTATATCGATCCATACATTTACGATGCTCGTAGTAGGTAGAGTCTTTAAATTAGTAATTACTAATTAGTATAATTCTTAATAATTAACGAGTATAAACTGCCGATATATCGAGTATTTAATAGTAAATACTCGATATATCGGCCGTAATACTTTCTAATATACTCTTACTACTTTTAGGGGTTAATTTCTACCAATTCCTTATCTCCCTCACCATCAACAGACTAATTTCTCCCCATAATAATCTCTTCAAGTATCTTAATTTACGCGTAAGTAGATTAAACTCTGATTTGTAATTATAAACAATTTTTTTTAGTGCTTCAAAATAGCTCCTAATTGCGGATAAATTAAGATCTTTGTAATGGTTAAATTCCCATTTAATCAAATCAAGATCTCTAAATCTTTTAGGCAGATCAAAACAATATCATTTATTAAAGAATTGTATTCTAGATATTTTCATTGCTCAGATTGGGGCTTGTAATACAAGAATATGATCTGAATTTTGCTGATTATTAAATTGTTTTTATTCTAATATCAAGTAGTAGTATGATAGCATCTGTAGATGGATAAATAATATCATTAATATTATATTTATGTACCTTCCGTATGCTTATATGTTATTGTACGATATGATTAGTGGAGCGTAGTGTTTTTATTAAAACCTTCCTCACCCTTATATTCATTGGGGTTAAATACCCATAGATTATCATTGGATTAACTCTCGTACAAATGCATTTAACAATGGACTACAATGTGCAAATTTAATACCTTCCATCTTATATTGTATATCAATATATGAAAGAGTTTATAGAACCTTAAAAGTAGGGATATCTCTAAAAATATCGTTTATTCATAATACAATATGTAATTTATAACTAACTAATACTTATGTATAACTTAAAATTATAGATTGCTTAAATATCGGTAAGTTATAAGCAAATTAGAGAGGATTTATATCTCGATTTGTGACTAATATGAATAATATGTAATAAATAATATTGTATTTTTAGGGATAGGTTAATTAATTCTATTTGATTTGAATCTGATCATTAAAATATTAAATATTATTTTTTAATGATATCTCCAATTTTGAAAGTCTGAAATAAAGGTCGAGCATATCAAATTTCCCCAAATAGGGCTCCGAGGGTGTCAATTAAAAAGCCGACATTGACAAAGACCTCGATTTTTAATTAGGATTAATGTCATCCCTATATATCTAATGATATATATTTATAATTTATAAGGTATTTGAATCGTAAATAAATTTAATTGCCTTTATTACGCAAAAAGGAATTGGACCACTTAAAAAGAAATTAACGAGGATAATCTTTAATTTAATATAATTTCTCTTCAAAGCATCTTATTTTTAGAAGCGTAAAAAAAAGCATCCCTCAACGACCCCCAATTAAATTCATCTGAAGTCGAGGTACATAATTAATATTTGGCACAATTCATCAAAAGTCTTACGAATCCCCCCCAAAAAAAGCTTTTTTATTACTCGAGAGCAATTTAATTTGATTTAAAAAGCGAGTAATATTTTTAATCAGATGAGTTAACAAACTTGTTGATAAGCATTGAAAAATTATATTTTTTTGGCTACTCCTCAAAAAAAAGAATTCTTTTAGGAGCAATCCTTTTGCGTGTAACACTTATTCAATCTCCCCTGAAATATACCTCAAATTAATCTCTAATTTAATACCTAAATATGTATAATACTAACCCAGTGG
>JAAZTK010002103.1:0-11991 GCA_036507255.1 Megalothorax incertus
TATAATAATTCTTACACATTCCTCTCGCGTTGTGAATTTTTTACCTATCAACACATTTACTTGATAGATTAGAAATAATACGTCACTTTATTACCTACAAATTTGCAATTAATCATTTTTAATAATACATATTTCATACCTCCGTAATTCGCCATAATTTAAAAATAAAAATACCTCATTTTGAGAATTGGAAGCGTCATAAAGGTTTAATATTGAATTAATATTTAAAGCCATTGATATAATTTTAAAATACGAGAATTAAAATAATTAATAATTGAAACTTTAAAATAGGTGCATTTTTACTATGTAAGGAAGGAAGTGGAGGTCAATCCAGGTCAATTGAGAATGAATAATAATACAAGGGGATTGGATTTACCTGAATGGATTGTGAGCAAAAAACATCGACCTCCAGAGTATCGAATGCTATTTGAATATGTCAAGCAGCAGGTTGGGTTAATGTTATATATATAACATATTCCATATTTAAGTTAAAATTTTATTAATTTAAAATACCTAATTATAATTATATTGTACTCGTATAATGAATTCTAGGAGGGGCTCACAAATAGCGAGAAAGTGTCTCAACTTTTACTTCTATCAGGATTACGAAGAGAATTTTTAAGTTTCATTTGGTCAGCTTCAGTAAGTTTAACTTTAATTTTGAAAATAAGTATAATTGATTCTGATTATCCAAATTTCTAATTATTTTTCAGAACAAGCAAATCCCCGGAATATTAACGGAGCAAGAATTTTACATAGTTTTGGCTTTCGTGGCGTTAGCTCAGGTACCCTGCATTTACAAATTTCTTCAAAATTTTTATAATAATATTATTTTAGAGAGGATCTCCTTTATACGAACCCAACCTACTCAAACGATGTACAGCTCCACCCATACCAAATTTTGGCCAAATAATGCAAATGAAGCCTGATGGAATCTATCAAGTTGGAGGCACCCTTCCAAATTCCGATACTCAACTTGTAAATCCTCCTCCAATTATCCCTTCATTTGCTCAAAAGTCTGCAACGGCCATGCTAGACCTCGAGGAGGATGAGTTTTGCGAGTTCCAAAGTGCTTCTTCCTTCAATAACTCCCAATCCAATCCTAGCGTGCCTTCAACAACTCCCAATACTATTAACCTGGCTTCAAATCCTATTCAACAACCTCCACAACTTGCTCATCAACTTCAGCCCCCTCCTCAAATTCATCACAATGCTAGAAATGGATCCTTCTCACTTTTCGAATCTCCTGTCCATGAAACGCCATCGGTGTCCTCCACATCTTTCCCATCAATTCCAAAAATACAAAATCTCCCCAAACCTCCTAAATCCATTTTAAATCCGTTACCACCTCCTCCGATAGTATCTCACAACTCCGCGAACATAATGCATCATCAGAGCTCTACCAACTCAAGTATTATCAATTCGGCTCACCCACAGACCCAAAAGAGGGAATCTGCTGTTGGAAGCCGTCTCGCGAATTATGATTTGGGGGTACCCTCAAGAAATGATGTTTTTCTGGGAGATGAGGACAAGTATTCAGCATTAAGGGTCCTCACCACCGCCAATGGGGACATTAAAGGGGAGTCAGAGTCTGTAGAACATCAAATTTACTATGTAAGCGACGATGTTCTGCAAATAGTCAAGACTGAAAAGAGTTCAGACTCGGATTTGGGAGATTTTGGGGATTTTGTAAGTTGTACCCCTGTTAAAAATCCTCAAACTCAACCAGTATTTTACACACCTACAAATCATCAACTCCCCACTCAAACCCAATCACAAATTAATCTTTCAAACAGATCTGGTGCTTTAAACCTCAACAAATTCCGAAATGAGACTGGAAATGGAATAAAAACCGAAGAACCCTGGGCTCAAGCCACTCGGAATGGTCCTGGCCTCAATCCCAGAGGTTTTTCCAATGAGGAGAATGAATATGGAGATTTTGTTGGGTTCTCTGGGAATAATGGAGGTGCATCTGTTGAAGCGACTTCACCAAAGATTACTGTAAAGAATCTCGGAAAAAAACCACCCAATTTGGGAGGAAGTGGAGGAAATAATAAGGGCAAATCCAAGCCTGGGAGCCTCGCATTCAAGATAAATACAAGGGGGTTTGTAAAGGCATCGAATTTCCTAATTGATTCACCAACAACTCCTGAAAAGACCCTTGAAAAAACCATTGATGTCTCACAGTCACAGAATAATGCCTCTGAGCCTCAAAAAGTCTCCAATTTAGATCTGTTAAGCCTGGCCGACTTTGGTGGTCCTCTACCATCAAATATTACAAGTATACCAGTATTTCCTCTCAAAACCACACTAATTGGACGAGATTTTGATGATGTACCTCCAATTAGTGATCCAGTCTCGATACCCCTGCCAAAAGAGAGCGCCCCAGATGAATTTGAAGGAGCCAATTTAGAGAAACCGAAATTTTTGACGCCAGATACTCAATCTCTATCTAGTCTGGATTTGGGCAATTATAATTATAATTCTAATGGAGTGGAGACAAGTTCCCTAAACCTTGAAGGGGTCTCCCCTCAGGCAATGACCCCTGAATTCACGCCAAAGGCAATGCACCACCGAGGAGAGGTCAATGCAATATCTAGCCCTAGTTCAAATAAAGAAGATGGTATTATTTCAAGCCCTGCTTTTGAAGCTATTAATACGTCACCAAATCCTATAGAGGATAAATACCAGTGCTTCAAGGAAGAGATTCAGAATGTAAGTTATAAATTGATTTAATATATTCAAAATTTTACAAATAAATGAAAAATAATTTGTCAGGAACGTGAGAAGCATTGTTCAGAGTGGAGTCGCTGCCTCAGAACTTGTTTGCAATTGATATCCTACGCTGTCGATTTGTTTAATTCTGCCTCCTCCTCTGGGATAGTTCGGGAGGTAGTGTCCAGCCCTAAAGGAATTGAATATATTCAGAGTAAGTTTTTATACTATAGTAGTAGTAAACATATTATGTGTATACGAAAGTAAATAGCTCGCAAAGTGAAAATTTATTTTATTTCTAAAACAGATCTGATTGATGTTTATCATGTGGGTGCAAGGATTTATCGCTCCTGGCTCAAAACAGGGGGAAATCCCACTGTACGTCAATTATTTCAAGAAATTTCCGCATCTTGGGATAACCTGGCACCTTTCCTCCTAGGGACACCCCTTATGGTAAGCTCATGACACATTTTAATAGCATAGAATAATTATTTATATTTATTCCAGGGTCAAATAACAAGCGTGGATGACTGGTCCGAGGGAGAATATACAAATTTTTCCAAAGTGTGTGGGCTTTGCTTGATAATTGGGGACAAGGAGGACCACGAGACTTTAATTGAATATAAAGGTATTTTATATATATATAAGGTAAACATTTTTAATTAACGAGATTGACCTCTAGGGACAAATTACCACCCAACTTGTATCAATTTGTGGATCAATTGCATCGATTCTTCCCTACCCTCGCTTTCATACATCGCATCTTAAATTACCCAATTGAAAAGAAGAATATTGCAATAATACCTATATTATACACATGTAATCCTAGCTAATTTAGTGAAATCTTCATTTTAAATACGCACAGACTTGTGGAAATAAAGCGCATTTTTAAATCCAACTAATCTATAAATTACTAATTTCATTGAGCACAAGGTTAAGTAGGTAAGTTAGTACATAAAATACAGATATATCGAAGGAATAGGGTAATATGTATACATTTATAGATAACGCTACTGATATACGATATTGTTACAATTTAATTTTCTAAAGGATTTTGCAAGGCGGTATTTCGATCATTTTTTTTTCGCATTTCCCTTGTTTTTTCCCTTGTATCTATTATAGTAAACTCGGGGGGTTATTAATTTTGTGTTTGGGAATCCAGGAAGCTTATTTGTCAACAGTCCACGGGTGGTCGGACCTTCCTTTGTAGTCCCATATATACTTTATATGACAGCAGTTTATTCTTATGGTCCATTGGTTCATGAGATAAACTGACCAATTAGCAAATTCTTAAGGTATTTACACATGTTGTTTAATCGACAAAGACTATTTTATATTATATTCTAAATAACATAGTACTGAATGTACATATATCAGCACCTACAGTTTTTCTGATATATTATATTATTATTATTCAATGTAGGATAAATGATTGTCCAAGATTATATGATTACATATATTCAAAGTACGGCTATATTGTAGACTACGATTCATAATGGTACGGATAGATATAATATATTGTACATAAGTTGAAAAGGGAATGTTTGGATATTGTTGCTTTAATTAAGGGGTTTGTTTTTTTACGAAAATTGATTAGACCAATTATGTCGAGTAGGTCGAGTACTCGTAAATTATTTACCTATCTGGGTAGGACCCAGGTAGCAGGTACATATATAAAAGAATCTCATCCTTACATCCTGGAGACATGATTTAGCTTGAAACTAATAGTACAGGGTCCTGGATTACCTACTGGACAAGATGAGAATACAGGTAATACTTTAATCTAATAATCGTAAAGAGAATAATTGCTCAGGACCAGGTAAATTGTATTAGATCAAATGAGATACGGTTAACTATTACCGTAAATACTCTATTAGGAACGCTAGTCATATAGTGGCTTTCAGGCTTTCAAAATCCCCTCAAAATATCCAACATTTCTTTCAACCCAATCCCAAAGGAAGTATGGGGAAATCAAGCTGGATTTCATGAAATTTTTGAAAAACATGATTTCATGATTCGCGCAATTGGCTCTTAGAGATAATTATGTTTAATACTCGTGCTTCTTTATTTTAACCCTTTAATACCAGGGGAAATATTCAAAGGGCTAACTAAAATTTGCTTTCAAGTAATGTAATGCAAGGGTATAAAAAGAATTCAAAGAATTCAAACACTTTTAGAGCAATATACGGTATACTGAGGATGAAACGTAAATAGGAGGTAAATGTAATTTATGGGGGAAGCAATCTTTTCCTCGATAATTATTAAAAGTTTTGTTTTCGAATGAGTAGTCTGATAAGGGGGTAAGTACTACAATACTTACAGATATATATGTATAAGAAGTAATACTATCAGATAGTAACTATCTGCATTAGGATATATTATAGAAGAGAAAGTGAGTGTAAAGAAAGGGAGGGGAAAGTTGATCTGATTGGGAATAAATAGTAGTAGTATCTATCTACCTAGTAAAAAGAAGCTCCGATTCTTGCAAAGGGTATTATTTTATTCCTGATATTTTTTCCAAATGTTTTTCTTTGGGGAGGAGAATGGATGGGTCTGTGCCCTTCTTTCTCCTTCTCCCTTCTCCTTCGAGAAGATAAATTACTCATTTATACAGTGTATTAACTTAATCATGGCCTCCTTAGGCCTTGGGAAAATACTAAAATTCGAGTGGTTTCTTTCTATTTCCAACCTGTCAATCTGGAACAAGTAGCCCCATCAATGCTCGTATAAAAAGAGTCCAGACATAGGGTGCATTTCATGCTATTCCGTAGATTACCGACATTTATGATTAATAGAATTTATCATGGCTCAGATTGGGGGTTCTTACGCTGTACGGCATGGGCTAAATGATCCAGAACTGTGAGCTTTATTGAAAGTCAGAAAGTGAAAAAGGTATCACAAAAAGGGGTGGTGGTACAATGTACGAGTAGTACTATCTGTAATTTAATTAAAGGGGAATTTATTCAGAGAAATTCGCGTAAACACCCTTGTTTTGAAACTCTGCCATCGACTAATTGGGATATATACTGCCTACTCTGAATGGCCCTCATTACACTCGACTTAATTAATTAATATAATCCAAATGTAAAATGTAAATAGGAGTATCTCTCTCTCTCTCTAATAAAATCTCAATTACACTCTTACTAGTAGGCAATAGCTTTTAATCTTGCAAAAGGGAAATGAATCTAATACAATTTAAACAAGGATCTTACGGATATTATAGTTATTGGACTGCACAATTACCATGTATTAGATGAAGATTTGGGAGGATTTCTCTTAAAAAGATGTGTTAGAATTGGATCGATGAAAAATACCTTCATAAAAATCAAAGTTTGCATCCCAATCTATTTACTCAAACAACTCTAAACTACTCCCAATGATTCAAAAAACTTATCTACTCAAGTAAATCCCTCACCGCCCGTTAAATACCGTATATACTCCAACTCTATTTTGGATACCCTTTATTTTACTCAGCCTGCGCTATTTTAATAGAAATTGGACCAAATTGGACCCTATATCATTTTAGCCCGTTCTCTCAATTTAAGGAAAAAGAACTATTACGAATTAAGATATACAGATAGTATTTGGTACGTTCGCCCGTCTGTCCGTGTACACAATAACTGCCAATAACCGCATAGACCAATTAGCCTCAAACTTGGCACACATACCCATGACCTCTTCTAGGTCAAGTTCGAAGAGGGAGGTCAAAGAGCGAGGAAAATATGTATTATATTTGAATTTTTAGCCGTAGGGTATCCGTATGAAATGAAAATCATTCACAGATCCGGTTGCTCCACCCAAAAATATCAATTTCCCCCCAAATTTAATTAGCTGGAATTGCCTGAAATCACACCGGTTTTCCCCTTAATATCTATACCTATTTGAGCTCATCCCAATTTGGAAATTGAATATTGGAACTACATACATATACATGATACAAAATACTAAAATTAAATGTAGAATATTTTTTGGGATTTTTCATCAAGGGGAGAATTTGGAACAATGCAATGATAAACTAGTACATGATGGGCTCATAATGGAGTTAGATACGGTATGAACAAAACTCTAGGGTATAAATAGGGTAACAGTATATTTAAGGTATTTGTATGTTGAAGTAGGTATAAAGAGAGTGAAAACTTTTTCCGATTAAAATGAAGAGTGCATGGTTTGCAATTCACAAATTGCATCTGTTTGAATTATGAATTGTAGGTATATGAAATGTATACTAGAGATCTTGTTAATCGCATTTTTGCCGCCGTATGTATGTGTGTGTGTGTGTTTTATGGTATCAAATAGAGAATTTAAGGTGGTAGTGTTGAACGGAAATGAATTTTTAGGGGAGGAATGAGGAGAAAGGGAAGAGAAGGAAGGCGCAGTTGCTCCTGTCTCTTCTCTTCTTCTCTGGCTCTTCTCTTGACTATTAGCCCAATAAAATCTTGCTTTGAGAGGAGCTCTGTGTGTCAGCTCGGGGAGAGTCCGAGTTACTCTGGAAAGAATAGTAGATCAGACATTGTGAAGCTCCTTCTTCTCCATTTGCCCCAATGTGAAAAAAACCCTTTATCTCTCTCATCTATTATTATACAAAGCATATAGGACAATTACCTTCATTTTTGCATAAGTTGACCGTGACCCAAGTGACTTGAAAGAGGGAGGGGGGGGGGTTCATGCAGCGTTCCGCAGACAAGCTGAATCGGCAATGGTATTCGGCCAAACAAACTATCTTCACTGTAAAGTAAGATTCACTCATAACATTTTCATAATTCTCGAAAAATAGGGCTCGGGTCCGAAAAATATCCAAATTATGCATCTTAAAAAGGAATTTCATTAACATAGATTGACGTGAATTTTCATCAAAAATCATTTTGAAATGGTGCGAGATTCATTAGATTTGCCGGATTATCTGAATATCCCAACAGATTATATTCATCCGATAATGATCAGATCTTATGGTCCGATTGCTCTTGGATTGAGATATTCATTAGGGAATAAATATGTACCTATATTTGTGTACCTTAATGAATGCCCAGGGATTTTTTTGGATCAGATTTGGATCTCTATTGCTTTGATTTTGGCACAAACGGATCAGATCTATCAGATTTCAGATCCGAGGTCTAGAATCGAACTCAAGGTGGAATCCTTCAAATCCAAGCAATCTGATAATTAGAATCTGAGCCAAATCCTCATTTCCTAATCTTTCCCCTTTGGATCCTTTGTCCCAATATCCCCCCGTTGTGGAATAATGTAACTCTACAAGTTTCTCTTCCACTCTTCTATATTCCTTATCTCTTTTCCAAATTTGCAAATTTAACACACCGATTTGCTCTCATTATTCTTACCTCCGAATGGTTGTAATACAATAGCCACACTTTCTGTATATTCCATTGTACAGATCATATAGTGGAGAAAGAGATTGGAATGATTGAAATTCCTAATGAAAGCGAAGGCAGCTTTCGCACACGGATTCAAATCATTCCACACTCACTGGATGTTATATTAAAATGGTGTAAAAAATTGCTTACTATATGCAAATACTCGTATACACAGGGGGAGATGCTGGAGGAGGTGTGACGGGTTTGCAGAAGTACACAAGTGGAAGAAAGATGCCAAACTCTACGGCGGCCGGAGGAGGAGTCGCGAATACGGCCAACAGTGAGGGTGGTTCCAGTGCGGACTCGAGTATTGTTGCTCAAGATGGCAAACAATATTTCGAGGAGGTTCACTGTAGATAAAAGTGAAAATAACCTCGCTACAACCACCACCGCCAATAAAGGGGACCCAATAAAAAATGCAACTTCCCAACTTAGCATTTCATGTATGGCCAATGTTGATGGAAGGGATACATGGAGTAAGAAAATAGAATTCCTCCTGGCTGTTATTGGATTTGCTGTGGATCTGGGAAATGTTTGGAGGTTCCCTTATGTATGCTATCAGAATGGTGGAGGTAAGTCGAGACCTAGTCCATAGAAAAAGTTTTTTATACAAAATGCCACTTTTCATTGTATTCATAATTCATATTGAAGTATTATATTTGTAAGTAGTAGTATTAGTAGTAGTTAAATGTAATATGTATAAGCTATAGTAATCATAATAAAAGTATACCTTTGAGGGAGATCTAGAGGACAATTTGCATGTGCATCTGAGGAGGGAGGAGTTTAAACTTTTCACTCACAATTTCAAACAGATTTGGGACACTTGGATGAGTTTAGATACATAGAATTGCTCTTTTGCCCCCAAATATACTTCCCGGATTTGACACATTTCAAACAAATACAGTGATATTTACTAATCCTAAATAATACTATTACTAGCCAAATGAAATAGACCGTTATGAATCTGAAAAACACCGTCAATATTACAGATCTCAATCTATATTAGATTCTGATACAATAATTATGAGTAGAATAGCATTACGCAGCTGAGATTACTCGTATACTAAACTACTAGTACGGATATTACATAATATGCACAATACCAACATATTACAATATGTACAAACAATATGTATAAACAACTATATTGAAATACGAGTACATATTAACTACAATACAACAATAATATTGAGAATAAGAAAGGATTTTAAATTAATCCTTAAAATCTACGATATCCTATACTTCCTTAATCCCAATATTTGTTTGTGCTTGATTCAAATCTTTGATTTAATCTAGCTGACTCAATTGTGGATAAATGGACATATATAAAACCGGATAAAAGACCGGAGCCCTTTTGATATCATTTAAATTCTTTTAAGAATCCCCATTTTATGAACTCCTTTCCAATTAAGTGGGTATTCATTGAACCTCTATTTACGCGAGGGATTGATATATCAATTGGGCAACTGGCATTATTTTAAAATTACAACTCGTAAAGTTTCGATTAACTTTTGATTTCAGTTTAACTAGGAAGCTTATTCGCCTCAAGTGTAGGTAAATTAATCCAGTCTCCTTTTTTCTCCATAAAATTCTATTCCTATTTATTCAAAATCTCCACCAGAACCAGACCTCAAAGTTTAATTGATTGAATATTACGATATCTGTATACGGATACACATGTATCATTTGTACACGTATATATACATAAAGACTATTATCAACTTATGCATCAAGTGGAACTTGTCAGGCTCTCGAAACAAGTTTGTTTAGATACCATATATGATAGTACAATGCATACCCGCACATTTCAAAGCCAAATTTTTCATTTAAAGTCTAAACTAATACTAAAATATCAATATATGCAAAGTACAAATTCACAATAATTCAAGATATATCTTTCAATATAATTTTGGCAATAAAAATAGTATATTGTATGTATTGTACCTATTATTTCATATATTAAAATAATTATTTTACGAATTAGGATACGATCCGAGATCTGACGCAATCGGATATGATATATTTTTCCCTTTTGTTTGGCTTTAATATAAATGGCATTTTTTTGCAAAATAATATTCTTCAAAAGGAAAATAAACCTTTAATTTAAAATAACCAATCTTGACTTGTGTATTGGAATTCTGGTAACAATACCAGGAGGTAAAAGATTCTGGAAATTCCACAGAAAAAGTGTACACAAAAAAGGGGGAAGTAAAAGTTTATAGACACATTGTAATATTTTCAATTGGCTTTAAATTAGTTGTTTAATTATTACACAGCCAAAATCCTTAGGTAAGGATAAATGAGAATGGTAGAAAAAAGCCAAAAAGAAGCCCCCTTAAACTTTTAGACCCTATTCAAAGCATGTAAATAACATTAACGAGTTAAATGTTCCAGTCTTGTAATGTTATTGTGTTAGTGTATAATATTTTATGTATTGATACTACGAGTATCAACATAGTCATATACTTAGGAACTCCTTAATATTATAATTTACATATGCACTGTAGTAGTTTGATCGGATTGATCTTGAGTAAATAAAAGGTTTAAAGGAGTCAATTTAGGCCTTTTTTCAGAGAGTAGGAACTACATATATGTATGTATGTATATCAGTAGAAATACATTAGAATTTAGGATACAATGGGAAAAAGGGATTTTGTGAGTAAAAAGTTTTGAAATATTGATCAACAGGTGCATTTCTCATTCCATATTGCATAATGCTGATATTTGGAGGACTTCCGCTCTTTTACATGGAGCTGGCCTTGGAGACAATACTACAGGAGTGGATGTATCACCCTTTGGAGACATATTTGCCCAGCGCTTAAAGGTCAGTCTGAAGGGAACACAATTTAAACTTTTATAAAATTTCGAATATTTATAGTGTCTAGATAGTAGTACTATAGTAGTTTATAGATATTATGTATCTATCGTATACATAAAATGGCTATATACTAGAAAGTATATATACTCATAATAAAGTCAAGTTCAAAAAGAATATTCTATTCAAATAAATTTGGACCTTTTTCATATGACAAATGTCTAAAATATCCTAGACTAAATATCCTAGACCTGCCTTATACCGTAAAGCTTCGAATAGTACCGATTTTAAAATTAAATATTACATACTATGATACTATTAGTACTCTTTAGTCCTTTGCCGAAACTGGTTCTTAAAAGACTACACAACCCTATTAGGACCATTACCTAATTCCGAATAGCCAAAAATAATAATATATGCTATTCAAAATAATTTTTTCATGAACTCACCTGGATCTCCCATAACATTTTTCTGCCAATTTTGGGATTAGTATTATCATTAGTTATTAGTATGAGTTTAAAGCAAATAAAGACTGCAAGTATCTAATAAAATAATGTAGTACTGTTTACATATACATATACTACGGTAAAAGGATTAAACTAGTGTAAAATATTCTTTATCACTTAAAGCTGTGCTCCCCCCAAAAAGGGAAACTTGCCCCGGAATTGAACCGAGTCCCGCAAATTCTAACATGGATTTGTCATCAGACCAGCTTCCCTACTCTGATGTTTTACCGTTTTACGGTATATGAGAAATTGAGTTTTTCCTCAAGTTTAGAAATGAGTGAAAGTCGGAGAGTTGTCCACTTCCTATTATATACATACCTATAATAGTACAAATACTAGTCTACTACTACTATTACTCGTACACAACTTTCTCCTTTCTTGTATTGTATTATCTATCTAATGTAGTATTTATTGTAATATTACATATGTAAGTTACTCATATACGGTCTATGCGGGTAGTACTACTACGAATACTCTAGTTATGGTGTCTCAAAGTTGGACATCAAACTAAGGTTATTACCGATGGATGGATGGGATGGGAGGGGAATTTATCCAGGGCGTAAGATAACAAGTGGGAAAAGTGCTA
>JAAZTK010002104.1:0-11991 GCA_036507255.1 Megalothorax incertus
GTGATAAAAGTTAATCAAGGAAATACCTCTGCTTAAATATACGGATACATCTGGGGAGTTTAGGCGCAGTGTGCGTATGAATTTAACAAATTAAATAACATTAAAGTTGGATTTATGGTGAGTTATTGTAGTCTGATGGGAAGCTACTCACTCAGTTTTATTTGCACAGCCTTGAGAGTTCTTTTTTTGATAAATTACATTTGCAAATACCTGGTTTTTATTATATTAGTACCGGCATATCATTGGGCTAATGGGTAATTGGGGGTAATATCTAATCTGTATAGTAGTAATTTGGTGATAGAAAGAAATCTCATATATTTAAATTTACAAGATCATTTGAGGTAATTATTGCCAAATGGTCGGAAGAACATGGAGATTTAATGATGGCTTATGTAAGACGATGACTGATGAGTGAAAATCCTTCGATGGATGGGAATTACTCTCAGTCTCCAGAGGCTGCTAAAGAACTGTACTTACAAGACCTACTCGTACTAGGAAGAGTTTTGATTGCAAAACTCGATGGACTAATATCCTAGTGTTAAACTAATAATATGTGTATATTTTAAAGAGCTCCATAAACAGATTTGCAAACGTTATTTTTTGATGACGCAGGAATTTCAGACCAGATCTCAATTGGATCTAATACAAGTTAAATAGACATATTAGAAAACATGTTTTTTATGCTCGTGATATTCTCTGATCGGATTTCCCAGTTATCTTTCATTCTTTAATATAATACAGAAATAAGTCCTAGATTTACATTTTAAAGCTATTATTTCTAATATTAGCCTGGGCATTTGGACATTTCATTGTAGTATCAAACAATTAATCGGGAAATCGTAAAAATTATCAGAAAAATGAATGAATGGATTTTTTATCAAATTTTTACAAATTAAAAGATTATGTTTTAAAATCGCTTAATTAATATATTTTTAAAATGGGTCATTGGAGCATCTATATTTACCTAATCTAAAAAAAGGGTTATAAAAGTTGTATGCAATTTACTATCTCTCAAGTACCTCTAATCTATCAATTGTCACCCTCATTGGGGAAAAATCCAGGACAGGGTCTCATCCAAATCTTCCTTTTAATTGCATTCGGCATAGGTTTAGTATTAATAAAATGGAGCATAAAAATCGGGGATATCAAATTTGCGTTTGGCAAAGGGTACCATTTAACTCATTTCGCAGCCTATCAATTTGTGATAAGATTTTGGCAATTATCGCCTTTTGTCGGCTATAAAAAACGTGTTTAAAGTTTGCATAGCTCATCCTCAGTCATCAATCCATCAATATCTCTGAAATGGTTTAATTGCTTTCGTCGCATCCTCGAGTCAAGGTGGCTGTTTCCGGACTAGAGTAGTTGATAAAGAACAGAGATACATTCCTCTGGGAATCAGGACAGGGCTTGGTCATTGGACAGCTCAGATAAAACCCAATATACATATTGTTTACTTTGGTAGGCTCCAGATCAGTCTGGTCAATTTATCGCACATGGAATATATCGTATAAAATGGGGGTATTCTGTATGCACTATGAATACGAGTAGTAACTCTACGGCTAATATCATTCATAAGCTTCATGGAGAACTCAATTATTCCAAATCACGGATACATATTATATCTGAATGTAAACAGATTTGAAAAGCTTTAGTAATTCGGATTCCATTGTATTATACTATTATATCTTATACGGAGATAGGTTATCAGAAATTCTGATTCAGGAGACAATGGCTGTCAATATCAAATAAAGATGTCTTTGCACAAAATCCTATACTTTACAAAATCAAATATCGTAGCATTTTTCCCCAATATCTGTAATTTGACTTTTGCAGACTTTGATCATTTTTGTAAACCTCCAAAACGTTTACTGTTTGCAATCCAAGGTACAAGGTATGACGCAGTGTTTTCTTCCACTCGAGTCTCGAGCTCGTTGAAAAATCGTATTTTTAAAATTATGCCATCAGAAACGTCATTACTTCATAAGCTATATGACCCCTTATAAGTATGTATCACATAACTTGTTGCGTAATATCCCGAGCCCTTCAATACCCCAACTTGAACTTGGTTTGTTTCCTCACCCGATATTCGTCATGTCCCACATTACACCGTAAATAGACCCATTAAAATTTAACGCTTTTACGTAAAGAAATAAGAAAGATGCAAAGTCAAGTAATTTGTTTTTACATTTTTATTGATATTCTTTTTTTTCCAAACTCAAACCATTCTCTTTTACAATGTACTTGATCCATACTCTGAGGATTCTGAGAGCATTATCCAACTATCGTACAATATTATATACTCGAAACAAACTCTCAACTTTAAGTTCCATTCATAAATAAAAGTTTTTATATAAAATCAAGCGTACTTACATATAGCTAATCACGCGTACAACTTATCGCTTTATCGAATATTAACAGTTTACCTATACTACAATACAATGAACAATGTTAAAAACAATTAAATGCTACCTTTAAATATTAACAAAAAGTACTAATAATTTCCGTATTATATTTGGGGGGAATGAGACACCGTTTATGTCATTTTTTGTGTGTCGGAATTCATTTAAATTTGGCATTTTGAAAATATATATATTCTTCTGGCAGTTCTAGTACCACCCACTCAATTTACACATATAAAAATAATTGCTTTTTTTCGTTAATATTTATACACAAATATCATTATATAAATATTCCATTTTTTGATGATTTTACGACGTAAAAATGGTCCCTACTTTTTTCCTCGATGGATTTGGTCCCTCGCTATCTCTTTCTATCACTTCTTATGGGAGAATGTATATGGTATTAATAGTACGTATTAATTAATGTTCAAAATAACACTTGGAAGACCTTTTTATTTTGGAACACATAATAACGAGTAGTAGTTTAACTTTAAGCTTATAGATATATGTATTGGAATAAATAACAAATTGCAATTGCCTTTTGAATATATAATAATTTCATGTGCGGTAAATCCTACAAATGCATAATGGTATATTATTATAAGGCACGATTAACGATCAGAGAAAGATTAACTAATCTTGATTGAGGCAGTATCTTTTTTTAAAACATTGGGGTTTCAAATTTAAAAAAGTTAATTTTTAGAATTTTGTTTAATTTAATTTAAAAGATGCAAAACTAATAAGGAATTAAATTAATATGCATAATAAGTAGGGTTCTAATTGCATTTCATATAACGTCTAATTGCAAATAATGCACTACACTGTATCTCTACCTTCGAATTTCCTTGCTAAATCCGAAATGAGTTCCTTAAAAATTAACGGGTCCATATTTTTCCCCAATTGATAAAGAACGAACCAATCTCCAACTTGACATTTGCTGCAAATCAGGTCAACCTCCTTGTTGTCAGATAGGCGAGACTTGGAACGGAGGAGGTAATACTCGGATGTTGGATCCAAATACGGTCATCAGGCGATACACCAGAGATATACCAGAGATGACTGATACCTAAACGCCAAATTTAAAAATTGGTTAGAGAGGAGGATATTTAATGTGATATAAAACATGTTTATAGATGCAATAATAGTACCACAATGAACCAAAACCTAAAAAAGAGAAAGAAAAGGTTTTTAAAAAATGCATTCGACTTTTCGTAAAGATATCTTTTGCTTCTAGTAGTAGATAGGAATATTGCTTAATAGCTCCTTATAATGCAAATCCTCATTTAAAATATCTCAGAAAACATGACCATTTCACACTTGCACTCACGCTCTAAAATCATTTAGCGCGTTCTGGATATTTTATCGCGTTTTCGTTAAATGATTATACTGTAGCTATTAAGATATCTCTGCTATGCATGTCTATCTATCTCTATTACACATGGATCTATTCTATTGGATATTGCCTTATCTTATCAAAGTTAAAATTTGCACTCACCAGAGGAACACGTAAATCTTTTCATTGACGATATTCAGGGGTAGTACGCACAGGCCATCATAAGGAATGATGTTACCGGAAGGTCCGTATTTATTGAAGGTGCATTTTGTCACTTTTGGGAACACTTTGGCCATGGGGTCGACTCGGTTAAAGGGGTCCTCCTCAGTGAAAGCAAGGACTTGACTCCCATAGGTAGTAAATTCATAGCCGAGGAACATGTCCATGAAAAAGATTTGGCCAACGACGTTGATAAAGTTAAGAATCTCGCAGAAAAAGAACCTGAGGAATATTCATATTTTAGATTTAGAAAGAATTTACACCCTTATAACATACCTGAATGCATAAAAGTTGTGGTTTTTGATGTTTGAAATAAAATAGTCGAGAATTAGCTTCTTTCGGCTGCATTTGTTGTCTTCATCCACGATCGGACAATTCAGATCCATAACCAACCTTTAATTTGCAATATAAATTAGAATATGATTTGGGATAGAATAGATCTTTATAAACTTACATCTTGACACGACCACCCTCCCATGTCTTCCAGAGGTACCTTGGGATGTAGAAGAGCAGAGCTTGGAAGAATAACACGAAGCAAACCCACTGTGGTAAATAAATAAATAAATTAATGACCACCCTCAAGAGCACCTTGACCAATGTCCACTTGCCTGATAATATTTGTGGTATTTCACTTCGTCCGTCCTCGAGGTTAAGCCAGATACTCCTGGATGTGGTACAACGACCCCTGAGGACAAAAAAGAAACAATTATTTACTGAATTTTCAAAAAAAAATTACAAAAAATTACCAATTTCTGATCCTAGTTTGTCTGGAACGGTGTATGTGCTGTGGATCCAGCAGTAGGTGTCCTAGAGGGTTGGCCATAAGCACTTTTTTTACATTGAAATTAATATAAAACTTACCATAATATCTCCTCCAATTGATTGATCCACGATACAGTCGATAGGGTCACCAATATACTGTAAAAAACAAACCATTTTTTAATTATTCAAATGATCAGTAGGTTATCCTTACCTGTCTGGAGGTGACAATAAGGGAAAAGGCCACGAGGACAATAACGGTGGCTTTGTAGTGAAGTCTGAAGACATTATTATCAATGCACACACTGTCCAACTTCAGTAGCGCCTTCACCGAACCAAACACATCAAACATTGTGATGGATTTTTTATATCAAAGTTAATTTGTAAAAAACTGCACACTAATTCCTCCGGAGTAATTTAATCCAGAGTTCACACTAGAAATATTTGAGGCACTCTTTTCGACTCTGTCGAGTCCCAGGGCGTCCGTATACAGCCGTAGCGGACCTAGAAATGGAAATATATTAGAATCTTATCGCAGCCGTGAATGTGGGGTATGTAGTGAGGGTTGTAGCTGATGGTAATACTAGGATGGTAGAGAGAAAGAGAGTCTCGGCAAACCCCAATCGAGGCTCAGTTCAACATGATTGCCAAATGTCCAAAGTGAGGTTCTACAGCCCCCCTTTAACGAAATCCCTACAGATATATTATATTGAACACACGTGCAAAGCCCTATGTCTTCTTGATGGTGGTACATCTCCCTGCTGACCTCTCCTCCTCAGTCACTTGAGACTCTCTTTCGAGGAATCTCTTATCCATGTCTACCTACCCCTATCCCCGACATAAGATGACTTGACCATAGCTATATATCTCCGAAAGAGAAAAAGATAAACTGGAATTTGCTCTCCAAAAAAGATTATCATCTCATACAATCCAACATATATGCTATAGCTTATATAGGATCTTATTTAATACAGCTAGACTTTATTCTAATAAGAATTCTCTACCCTTTTTTTCCGATGATGTAATCCTCCTTTCTTATTCACCCTATCTACCCTGACTGCATACCCCGCCGTCAATACCTTTGCCTTTAAACAATGCATTATTTTTAGTATTATTTAAAAAGATTAGGGCAATTTGTACCTGCGAGGACACAGTTTGGAAATGACTCAATTCTAGAGCTATTTCTCTTCAAATTGAATCCAGTAATGACCATTAATTAAGTAGTAATTACTCTGCTCTAATATAACTCTGTAATTGTACCTAAAATAACTGTTTATGGGTAGGACTAGGTAGCGACTGCGAGGATATTTGAATCAAAGTTCCTTGTTATTTTATCTCTGAGGATTATCAATCAATCGTCTAATATATCATGGCTTTAAGAAAGCGTTCAAAGTACAAAGTTTACATTGGGATATTTCAAAGGAAATTGTAAGGATATATTTCAACTTAACAAGGATTATTTCAATTTTCCGACCCAGGAGAAAAACATTAGTCAAGAGTGTCTCAACCACCCCCTAAATACTCAAATAACCTTTACACTCCACTCTTTCAAATACCCAATTTTAGGGCTTGGTCCGAGCCTTCACAGTCCGAGACCCGACACAAAATTAACACGAGACCATGATGGCCAAAAAGCTATTTATTTTTCTCTGACGTCGTGTGTGAACCTCTCTCTTTGGACCCTCTTCGGAGCCACGGAGAGCCTCAATATGAACCCCTTTGTATTTATTTACAAATGTCCTTAAGATTGAGTACTTGAACGAAAGATATAAATTTAATTGTACAGGAGATCTTTATTTTAAACCTTAAGATTGCCCAAGCAGAAATCCGGAGACATTGGCCATTAAAGTTTGACCAAAATCCATCTGCCTATAGCACCCTTTTTAAAAGAAATGCACCTCTCTCCGAGTCCGAAGAGACAAAGATTATTCCCAGCGTAAGCCATGTACGAAAATAAGTACGTGGATAAAACTCTCCAAAATGAACTTTAAATGAAAATCAAATGAAAGGATGCAAAGACTAATAAGGAGGAAACTCCTCTTTTAACAAATATGGTCCATGGACTAAAGAGGAAATAGTAGGATTGCCAGTAATTTGTAAATTTGCAAGTTTGAAGTACCTACACACAAAAGAGTCAAACTCCAAACCCATTTAATTAAATCTGCCATGAATTTGACTATGCAAAGTTAGGAATACTTTCTATTAGCAATTGCTATTCAATTGCACACAGTTTTTGTTCTCTTTTTGAATGCAATTGCGAGCTCGGTCAGCCACCCCTCGGTAAATCGTACCTGTCTGGCTCAAAGGGATTTGCAATGATCAGTTGACTTTTGGTAAACATTTTTATCTGACAACTCGGAAGAATATGCCATTTCAAATCCCGGAAGCATAAAAATTCGCAAACATTTTTTGACATTGAGATTTTTTGATGAAAATTAATGGATTTTTAAATACAATATTTTTCAAGGCGTTTAGAAAGATTAGAAGTTGCACACATCATATAATTTGTTTGCATAATTTTACAGGCAAATATTAAATTTTTACGATTCCGGAAAGAATTAAGAATAGTCTGCAAATTAGCGAAAGTTAATTAAAATTAGGGGTGAAAAGGTGAGCTAAAAATACTTAAATGGAGAATTATCACGAAGATCATAAATATAATTAGATTACAGGTAATTTCAAGTGCAGTGCAGTCTTAATTTTAGAGACCAACAATTTCGAGAAAGTTTGCCAAAAGCACGAAAAAATGACTACATAAAAATAGGCCTTATTTCAGATAACACAAAAATGACTCAATTAAAACAATGATTTTTTACAACCAATTATCGTATTGCAATATATAATGCAAAATCTAACAATACCCAATCAAATGCCAATAAAATGATTGTGCCAATGACCTTAGCTTTGGACAAAAACAATGCAAAATCCGAATAAAAGAATTGCAATCGGCTTCGTTGCATTTAAAATATGCAGATTCGATTCTGAATCTTTTTTATGAACAGATTAATAAATATAAGATTCATAAATATCATAATATTTTAGAAATTGAACTTTACCTTAAACTTTGAAGGTGGTTGCACTCGGTGGGAATGACAATATTTGTACGGAATCGGATGGAATTTAAGTTGATTAAAAAATACTTAAAAATTAAATTGAGCGGAATTGTTTTTAAATTAAATTAAATTATTTAAAAAAATAAACTGAATCGAATCGGAACTTTTGAAACCAGCCCGCCCTCTCGGAATATATACCCTCAATCCTGCAGCAAAGAGTATCTCCTGGTGCCACCAAATTGAAATCCGCCGAACCAAGTGCCAAGTTCTGGGAAATTTTTAAAGTTTGAATTTTTGGAGATTCTTTCGCAAAAAAATCCGGTAAGTACTTTTTAATTTTCTACCTTTAATTAATTGACTCTACAGACAACGACCATTGACACCCCCATTTTAAGCAGTAAGTGCATACTGTTCAGGATATTAGGGAGTTGATCTCTGAATTATGGGTTTTAATTCTGGGAAATGTGCAACTTTACAAAATTTGTTTTTAATTGAAATTTTGTGATTTCATTTTCATTTTTCAATTACAAATAATGAGGATAATTGCTCCTTAGGATGGTGTCCACAGATTTGACATGATGTCAACTCTGTGGTCTATCATTTCAATCAGGGGCAATTAAAATCATATTCCACGTTCATAGAGGGTCAGATTTGACTTTGTAATAAATTGTAATCGATAATAATGTATTCTCGTATACTGAGGATGAGCTCGTTTATATTATAACTAGATATAAGGCCCGTGCTACGCACGTGCTTTAGCTCCAATTAGGTCAACCGGATGTCAATCACAATCCGGTCAATTGTGTAAAAGTATCCCCTCAATCATAGGCCTTCCAATTAGCCCTTTCCCAGCTCAATTATTGAATGAGTTATTACAATTCCTAAAAATCCTGGAAATGACCCCGTAGAGGTCAAGGGAGTAGACTTTCTGGTATGACACCCTATGTCATCGTAAAGCCCTTGGCGAGAAGCATCGGATAGTATTTTTTGAATTTTTTTGGGTCTACTTTTGTCCAAGTGGCTTTTGTCCAATTGTGATTTGAAAATACCCGTTTTTCGGTACCCGGATGTCAATTTTTTGGCAAATAAAATGTCACTACGCCTGAACAGAAGGCTTGTGGTCCTTTGTGCTATATTCATTTCCATTTTAATTTATTCCGAGTATTTTTTTGGACTACTTTTTTCCTTGTGACCTCTGCCAGGTCAGCCGGAAGTCAACTTTTTGAAACTTTTTCTGATGGCAAACAACCGCTAAATTTTGGGACGAATTTAGAGACTAATTTCGTGAATTTATGACCAATAATGAAGGAGGAGATCGCGATTAAACAAACATATAAAGTAAAATCGCTAGGTAGGTATTTAGGTGGATTTTATAAATTAATCATGTCGGGTAGGCAAAAACCCCAAGGTGTATGCTAACACTGACATATTGAAGGGTAACTTCGGTTAGTTTATGTTCCAAAAATCAGATCCAGATGACTCTAATAGACTAAAATAGTATTCAATGTACAATGCAAAGGGGATTCGATTGCAATTTTGCATTGGTTCCCTCCCATAAGCTACGGATATAATTTATACTTACGAGTCCTAAATATAAAATAATTGTCATTTTTAGCTCTCATTTCAATATTTGAGATTGTCATTGATTGATTTTGATTCCATTTTGAAGAGTACAAATAATAAAAATTTTATATCGTCTGCCACCGAATTTTTTAAAGATTATAACTCAAGTTTATTTGCAAAGATGCAGATGGAATCTCGAATTTTAGTCTACCCCTTGGATTGGGAAATCAAAGTAGGTACCCTATTACGGCGAATATTTTATTAATACTTCACTCGTCGGGCGTCGGCTAATATCAATATATCGTATGATGGTTCCGGATTCTCAAGATTTGTTGATTTAAAAAATATTCAAATGAAAAGGCTCTTTAATCCATTCATAATTAATTGAGTGTACTTGTTTTATTAGGTTTGGGTGGGTATTCCGAGTCTGTGTCGAGAGGCTTTAATTAATTATGCATTTGTTGGATTCATATTGTAGGTATATGATATCCAATGTAAGATACTAGTTCCTTTATACTCCTGTAAACGCCCTCGTCCTTGACCATTTGCTCCTTTTTGATTAACCCTGGAATGAATCTATCAGCTAAAATGGGCTTGCACAAAAGATCAAAAGGTTGAAAGCACATGCCATTTACTTAAGACGATAATCTACAATTGCAACGCAATCTTTTCGAGCAATAAATGATATATATTTTTAATTTAATCTCAAAGGATCTCTGCTGCCTGCATACTCGAAAGTAAATCCAGTAAATTACCATCCAGAGCATCCAGAGATTCCAGAGGAGATCCAGCTAACTACAGAGTGCAGACATCAAAAGGTAAGCTTTTTGAGCCCTTTATTTTACACTTAATTATTGTATAAATTCATCTGTCAATATATCATTTACATAAGTATTTGCTTTAGTGGTAATTCTGTTTTTCCAAAGGTTGAGATTAACCTTTCAATTCCCAATCTTACAAAAAGTAGGTAATCCAAAAGTAATCCCAAATCCCCCCAATATTTCATCGTGTTTCGATTCTTATATGACATTATGGCTTACGAAAAGAGCGACCATGATCAAATTCTGATGAAGAATCATTAAAAAGGGATGATTAATATTGTGTAAATTGGGATGAGGAGCGTGGGATTTCAAGATCTGCGACCAAATGGTCATTTTTTAAGCAAACAATGATGTAATTTAAGTTAAAATCTTTAAAAATTGATGGACATTGAACATTTGCATTTAAATCCAACAAATGACAGGTTTTCGATGATTTACAATTTGTTTGATCTCATTTAATGGCCCCAAATTAGAATGACATTACGTCACAAGTTATTCTTGGCTCTCAATATAACACAAAAAAATAAATCTCGAGTTTAAAAAAACATGTTTCTGAATTCTTATCGAACTTTAATAAAATTGAAATGATTGCAAACTAACTAATGTTGTCATTTGATAAGTGGTGTAGGTAATATTTGCATTGGATTTAGGAGTGGGTATTTGCAGTGAAAAATCAAAGTCAGAGTGTCTCCACTGACTCTATTTGGGGTATCTAATACTAGAGTGATTTATTAAAATCACAACGGGAAATCATGGGCCGAGATAAGAGAATTTTAACACTTGAATTTTAGCATGATTTATGAACTTATTTTTGTTAAAATTCTCGATTATGAAAAGGTCTCTCGGACTGGCCAAACGGTGGCTGTTAAAACATGTCAAATTCTGTCCATTGACAATTGATTTGAGGTCTTTTTGATTGACCTTTTGAGCGCATTTCCAAATGCCTCATTTCCAATTCAATTTGTGTTTAAAAGCCTCGATTCGATAGATTTGAATTTAAGATAGTCAGGGTTAGATTAAGATCGAGTGACGGGTTCATCATCGGCTAAGGAATTGCTTAAAGTTATGTAAATGGAATGTGACAATCCAAATGGTTCAAGCTTTTTTCCTCGTCCTTTTCTCGCCGAGAAAAATCAATATTTAATCTTTTTTAAACTCGCAATTTGGATTTTCAATCGATTTCCACTTTATTGTAAAAATCCAAGNCTTTTCTCGCCGAGAAAAATCAATATTTAATCTTTTTTAAACTCGCAATTTGGATTTTCAATCGATTTCCACTTTATTGTAAAAATCCAAGTGGTTCGGGGAATTTTTTTTTCAAAAGAAATGATTTCGGTCGTAATGGGGCCTTTATTGTGATGAGTTTTTCCTCCAAATAAGACATTAATCAAACCCTCTTTATTATTTAATTCCTTACTGAATGAGGGTCATATCGTAGCGTACTTTACAACTCCCCGCATTACTAACTCCTCAATCGTTTCAAAGGCAAATAAAATTCAATTATTTCATCTCAGATACAAAAACATAATATATACTAACCAAAGTCGCATTTCTCCGCAAATATCGTGTTTCTAAATCTTAAAAATTGGACTGAAGAGTTGGTCAAATGAGTATACGGCTATAGGTAGCTTAAAGGAAAGGATTTTGTAATGGCTCATTTATCGAATATTGGATTTTAAAGCTCTTTTGAAATATCCTTTGGGCCTTGGCGCAACACACAAATTATCAGACTTTCACCTCTTTTTCTGTGGTGGGTGCTTACCTGGCATTTGCCATTTTCAAGGGAATTCCTCTACAGTAAATATCTCCCCCTCAATTCCCCGTAATGTTAATTAAACGTAGGA
>JAAZTK010002105.1:0-11990 GCA_036507255.1 Megalothorax incertus
GGGTTTTTGTCACTTGTTCCTTATTCTTTAAGATTTACATTTCTCTTGTACATAAAGTTATATGGGGGGTGGAAGCCTGAGGACTAATCCTGGCTCTCTGCCACCCATCCTTGTTTGAACCTAAATTCCTGTCCCTTTAAAAAAGACTTAAGTTTGTACTATATTTGGAGTTTTAAGTTTAATTGGGTAGTTAAGTTTGTGGTGGATGGAAAATGCATGATGCCGTTGGTGTTAAGAATTACCCTTTAATGAAGAAAGGTTCAAACCTCTCGAATAGTAGGTATTTTAGTTAGGAGTATCTAATATTAGTGTAAGGACTAACCCTGGTCAGACAAATGCGAGAGATCAGTTTCCCGAAGGAGGCGGAAACAAAGTGTGTTATTAATGTTAATTTATTCAGGTATTCTCCTTATTATTAACTCTTTGTATTTATGGGGTTCATTTCAAGTTCATAGGCTTAAGATGGGGGAACTGTTACGGGGTTAAATACTATTTTAAGATTGCATAAATTATATAAATATACCATAAAGGATCGGAGTGACAATGTCTTCATTTAAATGGACTGCTCCTCCTCTGACTCTAATTTACCCAATTATTGTTTTTTATATTCACTTAAAAATCTTATTATACTCTTAACTTTTAAGTTTGTATTATTATTCTATAGGTTAATAGAAAAAAAGATTATATTTATCCAAGATATATTAAAACATACGCATATATGTATAGAGAAACCTTACGATATATATTATTACAATTAACACATATATTTATCTACATATATATTATATTACAAATTAAATGAGATTTAGTTTTGTTACACATATATTTACCATTAATAGTAGTAGGATTGCATAGGAGAAATCGAAGGTTTATATTAATATTTTGCCAAAAAGGCACCTACTTTGATCTACCTATTTTACATATTATTATATATTACATTTTATTTTATTTTATTACTCGTTTACAAAAAAAGAGGAATTTATTTTTTCCACACTTTAAAAAAACTACTATGACTGGGGTGAAGCCGCCGTGAGTAAGTGAATGTGTACAAGTGAGTGAGTCGTGCTATTATATAAGATAGGTAAAAAAATCATTGTGTGTTTTTTCGAGTAAATGCATTTATATATAATACCTAAACAAATACAAAATGGGAAGGTGGATCGATCTACTTAAGAAAAAGGAATCTTTAAAATACTAGTACAGTGTGATGAAAAAAAACCTATTATAATACCCTATTATATTTATATTATAATTATATTTACGTATATTCGAATATATAAAGCAAATCGATATCATACCTAGACGAAAAAACATATATAATTTATATTATTAAATGATCAGATTTTTATTGAAATTCTATTTCAAAGTATTATTAAAACCTTTAGACTTACTACTATTTAGAGCCCTAGCGTAGTGGTAATTTAACCTGAAAAAAGATACGAAATCGAGATAGTTTAAAAAAGAGATCTTATTCATATATCTATCTGTACAGGCTCGAGGAAATCTCTAAATTAAAAACAAGAAAAAACATGAAAAAAAAAGTTTTATAGGCAAGTTATTTATACAGTGAAGATCATCCGAGTGAATTGCATTTGTATTTAGTGTTTTAAATGTATTGTATCGTACTTGTGTATCCGTATGTGGTTTATACTACTTTTAAATTGAATTTCCAACAAAAGTAATAATTAATCTATATATTAATCAAGACATTATTAGAGTTTAAAATGCGAGTTTTCCATTTCTCAGTCTGTACGACAATGCCCCCCGTGAGGGTTTGTATTGCTCTGTATAAGTCGAGATGTAAAATGACAAATTTACATTCAAAGGAAACTATTTTACAATTAATTTATTACTTTTTTGATGATGGAATAATCTTGAAATTAAGGCTAAATTAATTATAATACCTCTATATAAAGTCTAAAGTAATACACACGTACGATAAGTGGATACCACCCGAAAAACATCTTTAAAAGTACGACATATATTTAAATGCATCCTACAAATAACTTGTGGAATTAATAATAATTGCTATATTCCTATACTACCTACTATAATATATCGTACATTATGTATTCTTATTATTAAATTCATATTAATAAATTGATATTCAATGTAATCCTGAAATGACATGGTTAAAACTCTGATCTTTTGATCTCTTTTTATTTACCATTAGCTTAAATTACTACTTGGAATTAATTGCTTTTATCTAAAGGTTCTCGGAAGGAATTCATGATATAATACATATAGCTGGTTAGAGGAAATGATAGGGAGTTGGCGGCAATGAAGAGGAGGAGAGGTGATGTTTTTATGCAAGAGTTCACACACGGTTTGGAGTTTGAAGTAAAGGCCTTTGTACTTGGCTCTCATACATCCTACTCCCCTGTAGTATTAAGCGTATTCACAACCTCTATATTTAGAAAATACATGTTTTTTTTCGAGAGCATTACTTTGTAGCATTGGTTCATTCGCTTCGTACCTCGTTCTTGCAAATATAGTATTTGCGCTTGAAAAAAAGGAGGCTCATCCAACTCACGTGAGGATACTTTGTATAAATGAATATAATGTGCTTTTTGCGGCGACCCTAAAGTAAACTTTAAGCACAAGCGATGCTACACCCTTGGAAGTTCTCGTACTTATGAGTACCTAATACCTACAAAAACAAACGTACGAAAAGCATTGGATTCGAGGCTAATTTTCAGCAATTCTTCACAAAATTTCAAACCTGGTTGATTTCTACTTTTGATTTCTAATTCAAATTCAAATGCGTTTGCTTTACAGATTCAAATTCAGCCTTGAGTATGCATTATTTGTATACCTACGTACATTTGAATGATCGAAGCGTCTTTCTTTTCCAGGAAAAAAGGCAATCTTGATTTATTCGGGGCCGTCAATGCAAATAAGCGAACGAGTAGCGTTCTAGGTACTCTAGGTACATCAAATTACTCGTAGTACATCGCCCCAGAACTCAGGAGCTCTCTTCCCGTTGAAAATGGTAAATTGAATAAGTTTAAGTTCATTCAAATTCAATGAAGATTAAATCAGCAAGTCCTTAGCACATCTTAAACTTGGCAGTTGACTGCCTCTCTGTCTACATTTGCTCATGAGGACGTGTTTGGTAGTTTAAGCTACGTATCGTAGACGTAGTAGCTTCTTTAAACTCAAATGAAAGGGAATTTAAGAGAAACATGAAGGGATGTTCGCTCGAAACTCCTTTTCCTGATGATGATCTACAAGGCCCAAGTGGCGAGGGACAAGGAGTTTTATTATACTAAAGCCGGACGAGAGGGCCATAGACTTAAGATGAAGAAGGTGAGATAAATAATTTGAATTTCATCATCATCATCATTCATTGTATTAAGAACTCGAACCTATCACTAATCCTTAAGTGTTTGAAACCATTAAAATCGAGAGTAGGATTATTGGAGTAAATGATGAATACTTTTTCAATCTTTATTAGTTATACCGGTAAGGGAGGGATTGGAAGAAAAACTTGCACCTGTTTCAGGTTTCTAACCGGTGGGTATTTTAGAATATGGAGAGGTAGCACTTGGATTTTACTCTAGTTCACTACCTCCTCCTCCTCCTCTTCGTTATCATCATCCACTTGAGATATTTCTAATAAAAGTCAAAGGTAAGTTGTACGAGTTAACTTTTTAAGCCGGATTCCCTTGAGTCGGATGGCCGATTAAAGCTCGCTGATAAGGTGTGCATATGGTGGTGAAATGGGGTTCAACTTCCAGAGAAGAAGAGAAATCCTGCTCTACAAATCTAAAAAGTTTATGCATATTATTTCAGGTTCGTAGTGGCGGATGAGGAGGAGGAGGTAGTGGTGGTAGTGGTGGGAGAGATAAACTATTCTCAAATTAATGAACTTGCTAGTTTTGCCACCATCAAGAATCCAGAATATCCTGATTCCTTATATGCGTACACCATCAGAGGCGAGAACTGATTCTTAAGGGTCATACCCGACCCCCAGCTCTAATTGGCAAAAGAGCCATAAACACTCGTTTGCTAGCCCGAGAATTGCCCTTCAAAATGCATATAAAAAGCACTCATCATTCACGATTTGTACATTTGGACTGTTGGGCGACGGTGTCTGTTTTTGGGTTGATTGACTTTTTGAGAGTGAGTTTGAGTCGTTCAGAGTAGTTTGGGGCGTATGCAGTCAAATTTAAATTCATATGTCTCTTGAAAATCCAAATAGCTTGGGTTTTAATGCTCTTCTCATTACACGTACAGCCCCTCATTTACACAGGGACAATTATAGGCAAAACGAGACATTATTATGCAAAATCCACACGGTTAAATGTAGGTAGGTACGAGTTCCATGCTAATTCATCAGAGTTTTCAGGCCTTCAACAACGACTCGAGAGGAATTAGCAATACCATATTAAAATATAAATGCTACTCGAATCCTTTGTGAACTATGAACCCTCAAAAGTTATAATCCCATGATTGGCCTAGTACATGCATGTGCATAATAAATGTTGTTTTGTTCGGCCGAGTTTAATCTGGAATATAGAATTTGAGTAGCTGCTGGCTGCTGCGGCTGGAAAAGGTGACAAAGCCAGATTGATTTATTAAGCATTTGGTTTCCAGCTCATGTTATTGCCCTTTTGGGTTAGGATGGGTTCTATTTTGTACTACAACAGCTTTGATGTGCGTCCCACTCTTTCATTCCCTTTGTCCCCATGATATAATATACTTAAACTATGTGTAGGCCTATTATTCTTTTTCCTATTACGATTTGATAGGATTAGAATTACATAGACTTGTGTGTTTTGCTCTAAAAGTATTTTTGAATCCAATCCTTTGGCCTCTTGAGCCCCGACTCGAGAGAACCTAGACGTGGATGTCATTAAGAGTCTGTTGGGATAAGCACAAATTTGTTTTCCAATATATTTGTGAAGGAGGCGATGGCCCCGGCAAAAATCCTTCAGTTTCAGAGCCATTTGGGCAACCCAACAGAGTTATTTTCGCTTTCTCGTGTCTTGTTCATCCTTTACATCCACTACTACCTAGTATATCATGTTCAGATATAAATACTATGTGCATCTTGTAAAATGAGCATGCTACTCGGTCAAATGTGAGCCTGCAAACTCTGCAATTCTCTTTAAAATTTAGACTTCCCAGAAGTTGGAGACGCAGTGTCTGAATCGGAATTATAAATGATTCATATTCATATAAAGAAGATCGTAATATCAGTATAGGTATAGTAGAAAAGCATTAGAGTTTAAATAATTAATTATCTGTTCTACACGTAATATTTTTATTTAAAAGCGTCTGAATTACACATGTAAATCCCATCATAACTCCTCATTCCCTGAGATTGCATATGTACCTATATCTTTGTGAATTAAAAGCAATGACATTTAATAAAAGCTGAGAATTACACTGCATGTTTTTGACTGTTTGAGTCATTAACTTCATCCTCAATGCAATGGCTATATTTAAACTTCATATTTTTAAGTTCTGGGGTTTGGACTCTTCCATTTGAAATGTACAAGTTATACGAATTCGGATTTGAAATGATGTTTATAAAGCTCAGGATAAAGTAAAGCAGATTTATATGTAAAGAGTCTATAAATATGCTTTGAGGGAATCTAAAAATAATTGGATATTTGTCCCCGGATTTCTTTAAGAGTATATCTACATATTTTAGGAGGATATTCTACGTGTGTTTGAGGTAAAATTAATTGTTTTCTTCATTGCCCTCACAGCTTAAGAGATCAATTTGCCTTGAGATTTTAAGCTTAAAATACTGGTCAAAGTCAAACATTCTACTTCTAGTAGTGGAATATCTTTTTAATGAGTGACTGTGCTCGTGCATAATGTTCCAACCAGTCCAATGGAAAAATATACTCATTGGAATTTAAGGATTATGAGTTTGTTACATATATCTTTGTAGGTTAAGACTCTAGAGAGGAGAGACAAATGGCCTAATGATAATAGAAACTATATATATTTAATAGAGGATTATTAGAATTTTTCCAATCTCTAATTCCCCTCCAAATAAGCTAAAAACTTATGGAACTGGCTGAAAAAATATGCCTATTAGATACAACTTGTTATTTTTAAGCATGAATCATGATCATGCACCTACCATGTGTATATTTCAATATGCTTCGCATTCATGGGAAGGGAAATGTTTTTTTGCAAGTATTTTTCCCATTTAAATTTTGCGGTTTTAGCTCAGATGTCTTGGGGAGCTGAGAGAGCTTTGTTCATATATTCGTATAGCATTTTGAAGGGAAATTGGTTTATACTCGAGTATATCAGCAGGTCAATTTCAATGATAGGGTAATTTGATACTATTCGGTCAATTACGATACAATATATGGAATGGTCGCATGCATATTGCATACTCGAATAAAAAAATTAAAGTATGTAAAAGGAAATGACGATTGGAGACTTAAATTTTACTAGACTTGGCCTATATTCTAAAATTGAGTTTATTTCCAGTTTGTGCACAATAGATAAGTAAATGCAGTTTATTAATAAATTACAATAAATCTTGTTAAAATGTTCAAAAGCAATAATAAAAGTCTCGAGCATGTATTCGTATTTGGTTTTGGTCAAAAACCTTCATTGTTCATGGGAAAAATGGCCATTAACTTGAAATTGCATCGACATTTAACTAGCTTAATAACAGCTAATTGTTTTTGGGTAACCTTTCCTCAGTTCTGTTTTTGTAGCAAATATCCTCAAACTCTTTTTTCACGATATATATTGCAAAGACCTTCTTATTCCTTATAGTCCTTAGACATAGTAAATCCCATTACTTTGAAATTAAATCCTTCAAACAATGTAGTACATTCTAAATGATAATTGTAAATTGTCAATTAAGACTTTAAATGCGGTTTCTTTCCGAATCACGAGTATGGAAATGAACAAGTTACGAATGAGTGAGTGTACTTCAACGACGTAGTGTTGACTTTGATAGGCTAAAGCAGGAGCATTTGTTAATCATTAAAATATTAATGCAGAGGAATGAATGATTGACTATCCCACATTACCCATGGCCAAATTCAAATACATTAGTACGATAAATGTATTTTTATCACAAAATGTATAGAATTAATACGTAGGTATTGTAGATTCAGATGTGGGGTTCTCCAGATAGGTAAGAAAAGGCTTATCGTGCATTATACAAATAGTCTCCGAGCACTAACCTCTTCCAGTCATTTGCCTCGACTTTATATAACTTTGTAATTATCCGAGCAGCATATCTAAAGTGCAATATTTCGTGAAGTATTTGCATAAAATAATATCTACATTTACCCCAAAATTTTGCAATTCATTCGAACTCGCAAAAACAGTTTTAATCAGGTTCTTTATGTAATCTTAATGGGGGTCTCATTTAATTGAATTTGAACGGGTTGTCCTTTTATGATGAGTGGACCTCGACTCATTGAAAATGAAGTAATTCAATTGTCTTTTAATGATTAAGCGTATTTTGACGTAGCTAGTAGGATCAACTCCCATGAGATTCCCCAGCTCGTGGGAAAGGGATTGAATCGAAGGAGCGGAATAAAGTTTGTCAATTTGATAAACTGGTCCTCTTCGTTCTAAATGTCCCAAATGGAGTCAAGACATTGCTTTATTAGGTACACAAATCTGGTTTGACTTGTCGTCACATGATGCACAAAAAAGGGCCAGGATTCAGAGCTGTGAGACGAAGAAGATTGAAATGAGATCAAAAGTCTGAAATCAATGACATTTCATAGCTTGGACTGAGATGGAGAGTGACAACTTGTTATTGTCCCGATTGAGCGATTAACAGCCTAGTAAAAAAAAGTTTCTACGTAAGTGTACTTTAGGTTTCATTTGTATTCCAGTCAAGCCACGCCGGAATAAATGTATATGTAAATATGATGAGTTGGTTTGATAATGTTTTCTTAAACAGTTACCTACTTGCTTAACGTGCTACCATGATAGGGGCTACTGCCTACTCTTTTTTTCCCCCAATATTACAGACTCATGAGTCATTCCCTTTTTGAGTTGGTGAGTTGATGTAAGACTTTAAGTGCAAATCTAACCAAAAACAAAGATTTAATGCGTTTGATTCAGCAATCACGTAATAAATGTCAATACAATGAGATTTTGTCAAATAAATCGAATAAGGTTAAGGTCATTCGACATTGAATTCACATTAAATGTCTCTAATTTATCGTTTCAAGTTCGTTTGGTCCGCCTGGACGTTTGCAAATTGTCTTTGTATTATAAGAAAAAGCATTCAATGATATTAGCTAGCGAATTTTTGCATATTGAATTTGACAGGCTGCACAAAATCCACAGCATAAAAATACATCATTTGATCCTTCTGGAAAGTTTCTATGATGTAAACTTTAGGGTACATCCAGAAGTTTCAATTTCGCATCCCTGATTGGAACATATCAATTTCCCTGAATAAATATGATGTGTTTTCTAAAAGGCAGCAATTTGAGGTAGGATGAATCATATATGAAACCCAATATATTCAAGTATCTAATACGAGTATAGCCGCAATGTCTGCCACTCTTTTGTCTCAATAAATGATATCATTTTTAATACCAATTTCAGCATCACCCTCCTACATTAATATTGTAAAATTTACAATGTAAATTGCTATAAAAAGTTACATCATAAACTAACATCTAAATTGAAATTATGGGAAGTGGCAGGAAGCTTCTGATTGAATCGCGTGTATCCTTTATGGGTGAAATTAATTTAAATGTCATTGTCATAAATAAATATTCAGCTAAATCTTATCTGTCAGGCCATAATACTTTGAATAAAGGAGTTTGGCATTTCCAAATCTCTGAGCATTGAACTTGCACCCAGCACCATTTATTCGAAGGTTTAAGGGAGATGACTTGCTTTGACTCGGGCAATGTATTCAATCCATTTATTTTGATTATGGAAAATGCTTTTTGGTCAAACTGATATTCTTATATTCGTATTGGAGAGGTAGTATCTTATGCCGCGTGTAGGATATCATATTATGATTTGCATTTGCCCAAATCCCTATTCAAATATAGTATTATTAACTCAAAAGTAAAATTAACGTCAATACGCTTTATGTGCATAGGAAATATATAAATTGTATTTGTAAATGGTAGAAATTGATGTTTTAAGGTTCCAACTTGTATTACGCTACTAGTCTAAGGGCATATATCACATTTGGGAGTCGAGGAGGAAATCCTGATTGTTTTGTAACTTTAATTGAAATGGGCTGCTGTTCAATGTCTAATGTATGAATTGAATTCGCCAACCTCGACCCTTCTCTCACTCCCCTTCCCAATTCCCATTCCCATTAAAAACACATTTCACATTTATGCATATATCCCTTACATTTAATTTTTTTCCTTCCATTCACTTCTAGGTTTAATCTACCTAGAAGCCATTATTAGCATCAGTAGCATGTTTTACTGTATTTAAGCCTTTAAGGTAGTAGCTCTTCAGATAAGAGAATATGTACACACGAGTAGAAAGGAAAAGGCTTAAATTGAAAGTCGGAAATGTTCCTACGTCTCCTCTGAGGGCAAAAAGAACTCATATTAATTAGAGATTTATTTGCGTACATTGAGAGATTGAAGTTAAAGGAAACCCATGTTCAAGGTTGCTTGCTTACATAGGATATTAAATTTTAAATTCAAGCAAAAGACTAAATCTCTTCCTTCCATTGTCCTAATTGGTTCTAAAACTTCTAATGTACATTGTGCAATATGGATACTTCCTTTGCATTGGTAAAAGCCAAACCTTTAAAATTCTTTTGAAAATTCGATCTTAAATTAACATAAGATCCAGTCTTCAATCCAATTCAATTCAATTCAATCCAATCCAGTCTTTAATTTTGCCCCGTATCATGTTATTTCACAATTTCAATATTTTTATTGTAAATCCCCATAATTGTAGACGTTAATTGTCAGAAAAGAAATTTGTATCTTGTTATTCTGTGTCTTATGGCAAATCTCGACTTGAGATCAGAAGGTGTTTAAATAAAATACACTATTTATATAATCATGCCCAAGAATATAACAAAGTAGAAAAAATTTAAAAAGTATTATTTTAAGCTTGAGAGATTACATAAGCGTGTATTTTTGCCTGGGACTGGATGTACATTATTAAAAGTAGCTTGATGTGCAAATTCCTTGCGAGGAACAAAGGTCACTTGTTTCAATGTTATTTTGAGTAGTTGGGTATTTGAGTATTTCTCCCCAAAAAATTTAGCCCTCGTAAAATCTGAGCTCTCGCTAGCGTCTTCTTGATTTCGGGGTATAAACCGAGGAATGTTGAAGAGATTTTATATACTACGTTTATAGAAGTAAGTATAGAAGCTAAGATTGAACTGATCTTCTCAATAGGACCTCGTATATAAATCTTCAACCCACCTCATGTAATATACCCTCACTCCTTACTAATCCTAAATCTCATTGAACTTAGGGATAGTTAAGAATTAAAAGTTATTTTTAGGCGCAAGGATTGCAGATTGAGTGCTTTTCTGGGGGGAATTCTTGGCTCATCTTTTCTACTTTTTTTCGGGTGATTGTGACAAACGCCCATTCGAAATAATTGCGAGCCTCATCAACTTTACTCTATTTCTTCGAGAGGGAGGGGAGTATAAAGGCCTTTGTCTTTTATCCGATATAATATATGTAATAAAGCCTGAATTACATGATATAAGCTACGATCTATCTTCACTTATTTGTGTCAGCGATTGTCCTTCTCCGCTCCTGTAAATTCATCTGGCTTTTTTACTTGGATTTCGGAATTTAGCGATTCAATTTAGCCCCGAAAACACATTGGACCTTGTTTTCAGGCACAAGAACAAGATAATGCAAATTTATCCTCGGAAGAGATATATATCTAAGCTCATAAGTACAAAGTCCTTTAGCAGAAATCAGGCAATATGAATAGCCCACGTTCAACGATCCCAGAGTAAATACTAGTGCAGATAATAGGGTGTAAAATTGTATATTTGTTGGATTTTTTTTTCTCTCACACAGGGCTTTTGTGTAATTCTAGAATATACAGCACGAATCGAGAGTCGAGATGAGGCAAAGGAGGTGCTTTTCATGAATTTCCAAAGGTTATGAAACCGGCCCATTATGATTGCGTACAATCAGTGATCGGTATTTACAAGTCAAATCACAAGGTTATCAGGCCCTTATCAGCTTCGAAATTGTTATATTAGAGTTATACCGAGTCTAGTTTACATTTTTCGTAGAGTAAAGTACGCGAAAAAAATCAAGCTGGGTTCAGGGTAGAGATTCTTACTAAAAAAACAAGTTCGAATCACCGGATTTTTCCATTTTTCTTTGCCAATCGAGAGCCTCCTCCTCCTTGGAGTCTCCGTGCCCAAATCTTGCCCAGTAATGTATGCGCCAAACCCAGAAAATTTACTAGGGATTAGACTTAAATCTTAATAATTCTCAAAATCCTGAAACTGGTACTGGTATTGTACAATTACAATGCAATCTCAACCTCCACAACTCCATATAAATGCCGGATTGGATTAAAATGAAGTTGTGTGTACCTTCACCAGGAACCCGAATTAAAATATGATTAATATGAGGATTTGACTCTGAGGAGTACTCTGACCAAAATCAAGACATTGCCAAAGCTAGGGTGGAATTACTTCTCATATTTGGCTAATCCCCATTCAGAGTAATTCTCAAATAAATGAGTGGCCTGGCCTGGGCTTCTCAAGATCAAAGTACGTACATACGCAACTCTAATATATTATTTAAGGATCAGCCAAGCCGTATTCTCCCATAGACTAGATTGCAATTGCATGTGGAAAAAAACCTCTGAACCCACACACATCGCGGTAACAATGAAGTAATTCATAGTTAGGAACTTCCGAAGCCGATGCCCTTATTTAAGCTCCCCCCAAAAGTCTTTTAAAGTGAAGCGAATGACAAATAATTCTACTCGAGGGTGGGAGCAGATTCAATCCCCAAAAAGAACGAACCATGAACTAGTCCTAGAGCTTAAGGTAAATCAAG
>JAAZTK010002106.1:0-11989 GCA_036507255.1 Megalothorax incertus
AAAGTCGAGAGAGATGAGAAACTGCCGTCTGGATTGGATTTGAAAGAAAAATTACATTTTGTTTGACTTGAGACTCGAGTGGAATGCGACTTAATGGAGTTTCACCGTTCTACTGAATTGATTCCGGGGGAGGTAGCCGTCTCACCCATTTAACTCCATTAAAAATGTTATTCAAGGATCCCCCAATTGATTTACAGATCAGCGAGCGCATTTCATCGAATGGTTAGTTTGCACCTCGAGAGGGCGAGTTTTTCCTCACGGGTATGAGGATTATAAGGCCCTCATTGGGCTGGGAGAAAGTACCCGGATCCTCTCTTGGAATAAATGCTCATCCTCAGTAAAAGTGCTCAGAGATTATTTACTGCCGAGCAATAAAGGCTCGCCGGTATTTATCCACCAATGTAAACAATTTGAATCCTCTCTAGCTATCTTTCTCATGCCGTTATTGTCCTGCTGACCAAAGAGGAAACGAGGAGCACCGTTTCATCGAAATTTATAATATGACCGACCCTCCCATAATTTATCCCCCCATTCGACATCCTCTCCGCAATAAACACTAACCAGTGGACAGGTGTAATCGCCCACTCTCTTCTACTATAATACTTAGCCATATACAAAAGAGAATACAATAGTCTGGGGGGAATTCCCCGGATTCGGCAAAAAATTCGGGGGCAGATTTAATAAAAGCTAATGGGTATTGGGATTATATCCTGTGCACTTTCCGCTGACTCTCAAAGCAGCATCAAATCCCAGCATATGTACCCAGCTTTCTCTTCACGAGTGCAGATATCATGAATGATTAAAACGAACCCCCCATCCCTCCTCCTCTTATCCTTTTTAGGGGAGCAGATCAGTTGTTTTCCTCACTCAAATCAATTCCCACACAAAATGCAATATCTCGATATTAAAAAAATTCGCCGAGAAATGCGGCAGGAAATTAAGCGAAGGCATCTGCCGCCTCAAATTCTGCGGAATTGTATTAATATCAAATGGAGAAAGGGGGGAGCTTTCCTCCCTCTCTCATATATGATAAAATGTAGACACTACGAGATTGATTCACTCTATTCAGGAGCCCACTCTCTCAAAGGAGACTCGCCAAATATGAAAATCAGATCAGACCTGAATATTCCCGCAATCTCCCTCTCTCTCTACCTCCTCAAATCCTAAATTAACTATATAGAAATGTGGATGAATGTGGTCCATTGAGTATGCTACTCTCGCCCCCCTCGAACACTCTTGAGGGGAAACTTTTTCAAATGTGGCATTTCACCTGAACTGAGGAACTTCAAATCACGGGCGTCTTCAGGCATTCCAAGAAATGTCTTTTTTTGCTCATATATTTTTCACTCATTTGTCTTGACACGTGGACTCTAGTTTGCATACTCAATGTGTTAGCCGCTAGCTAAGCTATGTTAAAGAACGATCGAGGGCTGTTTGTAAACAAAGAGTGTAAGTATGATATTAGGGGGTTGTGATTTTTTGCTCCAGATTCTGGCTGAGATTGATTTGTGGTGTTGTGGGTGGATATGGGTGTATGTGTGTGTGTGTGCGAGTGAATGAATCGGATGAATGATGAGGTGCGGGGTTGTAAGAGACGGCGGGAAAGCGCCGCGTCCTCCGCGTAAACAAGTCTGTGAGTTTTGCAAATCCCCAAAGCAGCTCAGTCTGGGTCTTTCTCCACGCTTTTTCGTAGTATCGTAAAATATTGATTTATTTCGCCGGCACAACAAAATGTTGTGCTCGTGTTGCGCAGTGTGTACTACTACGAAAACTCGGATGTTGTGAGTAGACAGCCGGGAGGATGTGTACGATACAGCTTCAGTCAGCCGTTCAGTACACAGCGAGAGACGGGGGAATCCCCACGCATTTCTCAAGCATGCTCCTACAAAGTAATCCTCAAATTCTGTTTCTTAAAAGCACGGAAATTTTGAGTTGATATTTTTATTCTACCTCGGAAAAAAACAAAAACAAATTGGCTCCAGTCCCTGGAGAATTTGACTCTTTTTGGAATATGTATCTTTCCTCAAAATCTAATGCATATGAATGGATTGAATGGGGGGTGGGAGGAGGTGTTCTCTAACCACATTTATGGGGGTATAAATAAATTTATAGTATTTTGGTACACTCAGAATCACTTGAGGTTTACGAGGAACCAGATTTGCATGACCAGTCGATCATACAACTAGTTCACAAGGCACTATACTTACCTACGAGCTGACGATCGGCAATCTGCATGTGATCGAAATGGGCATGTATATATTATATTATATGTACATGTTTTATTCATTAGCTATATCCAAATGGTCCATCCCCCTCCCTTGAGAAGGTCAGACGGGAGTAACACCCAATTTGCTTCCGGCCACAATTTTATTCACTTTCGGATCCGCATTTATTGGCTATAAACAAGAGTTGAGGACCCGAGCTCGGAGAGACGAAACAGATTTATTCGGGAAGCCCATTTAAAAGGTAGTACACCGAGGCTTGTCTTTTCAATTCAAGTCACGGCCTCCCTAGCTCTCTTAAACTGTTTTCCGCATTTATTTGATAAGTGGGTGGGCGATGTCAACCCCGCGCGAGCTTTTGTTGCCATTAAATAAAGTCTGCACGAGCAAAAACATGAACTGAAAAACATCACTCGGCGTTCCCCCCATTAATGTAGAGAGAGATGGTGTCCACAGGAAGCATTTATGGGCTCTATTAAGGGTACATTCGGTGTTCTAAATTCTTCACTCAACCGCAATAAACCAATATCTCCTCCTTCTGCTCCCCGAACAATAAATTCATTTTGCTCTTAATAACTTTTTCTTTGCAAAAATTCATATCCTGATTTTTTTGCAAATTTGCATACTACTACTAATTAAATACTAGTAAAATATTGAGGGATCGAGTGGTTTCTCTCGAATTAAAAATAATCTAGATTTATATGGGAGAATCCGAGAGTTCCCGGAGTGGAAATTAGAGTCTATCTGAGACATGTAGGATCAGTCTGTGCAGTGGTCTTTTAATAGACCCATCTCAGTTTATTCCCTTTTAATGATACATTATCCGGGGACATAAATGCAGGAATCAAATGCGGATTCCATTCCGTCTGGTTTCTCACGTGTAGGCTAATTGTACTACTATATATGTATGCTGGGGGAGTGGGGTTTGAGGTTGTGCATGCAAAGTTGATATTCTAGTTCGGATTAAGCCATTAAGCTCTTGTTGGACGCATAAAATAACATTAGATAGTAGTAACTACATGCACACTACTTAAGAAGTAAACTAGAGGAGGCCGTCTCAGAATGGATTCCCGGGATTAGCCCGAGAGAGAGAGAGTAGAGTAGTGTGGGACACAAATGGAAGTGGTGATGGTTTGCTAAAAGAGAACTGTTCAGACGTATGGATAATGAGACTGTTTACTCGTTAAGTATTATTTGTAATTTTGTGTCCGGGTTAAATTTGATTGAAGGAATGGGTCGAGGGAAGGAGACACCACTCTGTGCTGGGTGTATTGATTAAGCTTACGCTCCGGCAAAGGTCTGTTTGTTTATGTTGTCAGCAGTTTTGTTCGCATTCAACATTCAAACAAGCTTTATTGATTCCTCGGGAATCCAATCCCCGGAATGGCTTTTATTTTGGCTAAATGCACCCACCCTTTGTTCAACAACTTTTTAACAATTCAAAGCTGCTGGGGGGAATCGAGAGTATGACCTAAATGGCTTATTCAGGGATTGTTTGCTCAGCTGAATCACTCCCGAGATGAATCTCTGGACACAATGATGACCTCCTCATCTCCTGAGACAAACAACAACAAGCCTTAAATTGAGGCTCATTCATCTAAGCATTGGGGAGAGAGCTGAGAGAAATAAACAAGTTGTGTTTGGATTTTGGCTGAGATTTGAAGCTCCCAGGTATAAGTTGGTTTTATGGGGGAAGGCTGGACCCAGCAGGCAATAACAACAAGTCCTTGGGTACGGAGCTCTGCTTCTTGTTTATCCATATTTCTAAACACAAACAACTCTCTGACGAACTTCTCTCTCTCTGCCTCTGCTTGCTTTGAACGAAGCCCTACTCAGCTCTCTAAAATGTGTAGCTCTAACAGCTTACAACCATAAATGATTGTGTACACATTTAATGTACACACTGAGGAGGAGGAGGAGGTTGGAGCTAAACAAATGGAGTGTAGGATGAGAGAGAAACCAGGGTAGAACAGAGAAGGACCAGACTCCTCTCAGCCACCGAGCTATCCGGCAAATCTTTTTTTAAGTCTTACAATTTGATACATTTTAATCCAACCATCCAATAAAAATTAGGATCTAGTACGGATAATTGACGTTGTGCTATCGTGTTTTCAAGGAGTGTTCGAGAAACATCGGATTAGCTTATAGGCTTCACAAGTACCTACTTGACCCCTTCTTGACCTTTAGTGTGTGTGTGTATGTGTATGTACATTTGAATGCATTTACGGAGGGGGAGTAGCAGTGGGGGTGAGATCGAAGAAGAAAAAGTACCATTAAATAAATGTGCATGGGATATGGAGGGAGATAAAGAGGAGCACAAGGTTGGTAAAAATCCGTGGTCCTTTGAATTCCACTAATGTAATGTAGCCATCAAATTCAATTGAGGATTACCAGTTGAAAATCTTTATTATATCGTACTTGATACATACATATTGTAATATTACTATACGGATACCTATGTAGATATACTTATTGTAGTATTATGTCTGCCTGAAAAATGGTAAAATATCACAGTACCTACCTACCCTACTATACAATACATAGGTTAATATCTCTACTTGTTCTGTCAACTCATAAGCTAAGAGAAGGGTGGATTTGTGTATTCGAGTGCCGAGATAATAATAAGGGATAAGCCTCGTAAATCCGTTCACTTGTGAAAAGTGTGGGGAGTACGCCTTAACGAGCTACTTCATTATCTTGTGTACCCTTGCAAATAAACTCATCCTCTTTGGTGAAAAACGCCGGTTGGTGGAAATGAGGATGAAATTGCTTAGCTATTTCACTGGGATTCTATTGCCCCTTAAAAGCAGCCCCAACCCGGGATGGACACCGGCCCCCCCTTCCTCCTTGGAATTATTACTTATTTAGAAAGTCATTTCATTTGGCAAGTTGTGGGGAAAGAGCGGGATCGCGTGCTCCCCTCCTCCAAAAAATATAATACATGCAAACTCAATGTAAATAGTTGTATTGATCCAAGATCGAAATCGACACATGTTTTTTTTACTCGGGGTAACTTGACGAAACCAATTAACCAGTGGACATGTTTAGGGAGCTTTAATGAAATTCTTGTAGTAGAATGTCCAAAATTCTTTCCATCACATAGATAGGTATATTTTATTTACCTTTTCGGGAGGAGGGGCCACGGGGTCTTTTGTTGATTAATTGGGAGAAAAAGGGGATTTTGGTTTTTAGAGTCGGCGTGTGATTAATTTGGGTGCTCTTTTTCAGGATGGGTGTCTGATGACAATGGACGGTGACACGGACGGTGATGGAGCAATTAATCTTTCGAGATCACAACGACCCTCAGCTTCAAACACCCCAAAACGGAAGCATCGATTACGAAGACTCTGAGCAGGTTGGTTCCGCATTTTTATATGTTGTGCAATTAAACACGAAATTCTTCCAATTCCCCAACATTTCCCCCCTCCGACAAATTGACTTTTACTTACATACCCAACTTCTGAGGATGAGAAGAAACAATAGAAATTAATAAGGGTCTCGAGTGAAACAAAGGGGAGGTATTTAAATTTGGAGGAGAGATTACAATTTGTAAAGTCACAAATAAGTAGTACCTAGGCATTATAGAGTATAGGATGGATTGGTGAGTTTAGGAAGAGGAGAAGGAGGAGAAAAGTGTTTGAAACTTTTGAGGAAGGTGATTATATCCTTGAATGCCACTCATTCTGTCTGGGGCTAGCTCCCGCCGCTTGATTGCCATGTCACAAAGTTTTTGTCTTTCATTTAATGATATATTCCTCTTTCTTTAGAGAATTGAATTGAATGTGGGAGATGAGTAGGAGGGAGGGAGCAGATCCATATTTACCCCCAAAAGTTATAATTAGAAATGAAGCTAATTTTTCATCTTTTGTTTTTAAAGATCGCTCCTCTGTTTTAATTAATGCTAAGACAAATGCCAGGTAGATTAGACTCTGGAGGAAAACTTTGCCCTCACCCTGTAATGAGAGTCCTATTTGCTCAGAGCAGATAACTTTGATGGCATCCTCCTCCTCTTCACCAGACGGATTTGTCACTTTGTCCTTTGACACAAAGATTCTCAATCCTCTTTCCTATATTAATATATGAGCTGCTCTACTCAACCATTAATTCCTATACTCTCTCAGGATCAGAGCTTCAACTCCTAAAATATTCCTTCATTTCCTCTCTCATTTTCAACTTTTTCAAACCATTCATTTCATATGCCCATATCTCTCCCAATCTCATCTCCACTAATTGGAACTTTCCCCTGATCCATTCCCACCCCGATTGATGATACAATTTAATCCTTAGTTATATGCAAAATTCTTGCATGCATTCCAATAGGAATTACCCTATTTATAAAAAATCGTGTTTATATTATTGATATTTCAAAAAGGGAGTCTACAAAATGTATGGTCACTTTTGTGTCAGACTTTGGGGGAAAAAATTCCCGATCACAATAAGCTTATGTATATATCTCCCCCTGGACTCCTCTCCATTGAATACTAAATGAAGTTGCAGTGTGAAAAACTCGCATAAGTAGATATATATCTGCAGGTTATTGAAGAAAAGTTTTGTACTCCTTCCTTCCCTCCACACTCACATAATTATGGGAGTATTGGGCCGGCATATTGTTTTTCATTCGCGGGTCGATCTCTCCCTCTCTCTTCGGATTTGGATTTGGATCGCATTTTGAAATTTGTATCCAATTTACTCGTGTTTATGCAATGATGGTGTGGTGGGGCTGGGGAGGGAGAGGGCGGGCGGGCGGGGAGACACATCTCTCTCCTTGCTTTCAATTGAATTTGGGACGGGGGAGCTTGTTTAGATTCCTGCATGGTTGTTTAGTTTAGACAAAAATAACAGTCATCTGTTTATTCTGCTTGGAATAGCAGTGCTCCACGAGCTTTCTCCTCCGATGATGTGCCTACCTCCTCCTCCTCCTCCCGTCGTCCGTGGGGGGAGAACCCAGCTTGTTTGGCACGGGTAAACAAAGATTCACAACAATGCTTTGGCCGCCAACAACCCATTATGACTTGCTTATCCGAGCAAGATCCACAAATATACTGAGGAGAGATAATAGCAAAAGGGAGCAGCATTTCGTTTCACTCTCGAGTCACACTGGATGCTCCCGAGAATGCCTTTTGGGCATCTTCTCCTCACGAGTCGTGTCTACAACTCTTCTTGTTGTTGTCAAAAAAAGAATATTCCTTTAAAACACTAAAGCTCCTTGTTAGTTAGTCAGCCAGCTGTCTAAAAGGGGAGCTACGCCTCTCTAGTTGATCGATACAGAATATTGCTCATCACAATATCTCTCTCCCTCTCCCCTCTTGTTTAGATTACTCAGCATCCATCTGCAGAATAAACACAGAGTAATTGCGCTCACCAACAGACTCCTCCGAGAGGAAGGGAGTGAAAAAGTTTTCCTCTCATCGGCTCGCAGACGGGATTTATTTTATTTAGATCCTTGTTTTGTTTATTGGAGAGGAGAGGGGTAGAGGGGTAGCTCACGCAGAACATTACCCGATACTGCTATACAGCTTCTGATTCTTCCCCTTTGCATTGGTTTTCCTAGGGTGAGTTTTGGGTTTTTAAAACTGTCCCATTTGAAAATATAAACTCTGGTGGAGAGTTCGAGTGCGAATTGGGAGCAAAGAACAAAGGTCTGGTGAATAATCGCTCTCACTCTCTCCCTTCTAACTTTCTATACTTTATGCTTTAACCCTTTCTTTTACCATTCCTTATTCTGATTGAGTTATATGAAGAACCAAAAGAAATCTCTGTTCTAATGACCTGTCGCGGGTTTTTACTGGAAATATTGCCATCATTAAGGGGAGTTGGGAGTGTACAATTCCTATAGCAGGGGGAGATTTAGAAAAATGACGGAGTCAACAAAACGCGTCCGCCTCAGGATAATTAGAGGGGAATCCGATAAAAATGCAACCTAAGCTGCACCTCTGCTCCTCGGTAGTGTTCTACACCCAATAATTATAGGGAATTAATATGCGCGGCGGGGGACGTCAGACTCGACGTCTTTTCTTTTCCAAGCAAGGAGAAAAGAATACATTTATAATGGGACGGAGTTGAGGGAGTGAAAGTCGAGAAAGTTAAGTCGAGAGCGGGAGCATCAAGGTGGAAAAAGTAGGAGCGGGTGCAATTTTTAGAATAAGCACCAACCAACACTGTCTCACCATCGTCGCCAACTACTTTTGTCTTATAAAAAGTTGGAGAGAGGGAAGAGGAAAATTTACCACAAGAATTTATTATTCCGAAGGAAATTAGAATGCTACGAATTGGGAACGAAACCCGAGCTGATGCACCCTCAACTGGAAATGAAAAATTTAATTTTTCACCGAGCTTCGCCCAGAGAATCCTTTTTTGGGGGGAAAGGCGACTTTCGCTCGAGCAGTCAAGCAGCGAATGCAGATCGAGTTGTCCCCAGTCAACTGACTCTTTGCCCCTTTTCTTTTGACTTCTTCTTTTGCATGGACATGATTTTTTTGGAGGGGAGTTCAAGTGACGAGTGGCGAGCTTGGATTTCTTCCGCTTCGTAGGTCTCTTTTGCTGGAAAATAAAGAAACTTTAAGGGACACCTTTGGGCCCGTCAATCAGACGAGTTCATCCACCATGTCAGTAGAGCCTGTTTATTGAGCCCTTCCAACCAACACTACCACCTACCACCTACCACCATCATCACCCTATATCCTTAGTTATTTAGCATTCACTCTGAGCTCCGTCCCAATCAAGGGGAACTCCCATATATGTATGCCCATCAGTAAGCTTTTGCTGGTGTCATCGCAATCCTCTACGTTGATTTTTCCCATTAGCATTCTCTCTCCTATATACACCATATACAAAATGCCCTCGATCTTTTACATGGAGTGTAAAAGAGCATAATACCTATATATTGCCCCCCTTATGGTGAGTTCAAATCCAAACGCCTACTCTTCGATTATATATTTCATTGAAATTAAGGAGTGACAAGCTCCGCTGAGTTCAGAAGAAAAGTTTTTTTGGATTTCAAATAAAACTCTCCGAGTAAAAAAATCTCTAAAGAGTATTTACTCTCAAGGACTGATTGCTAGAAACCTGCATATTTTTCCCCCGCTTCTCCCGCTGCCGCCGAGATTGTGCAAAGAAGTGTAAAAGCAATTAAGTGAGGCATTGTTTACCCAGTAGTGCCGCTCCGCATGCAGAATACGGATACTCTCTCTCTCTTTCTCTTTCGAAGGAGGAGGAGGACATTGGTGGGTAATATATTGGTATTCATGCCATCTCCGATTGGTATTCGACCTCCGGATCGGGACCCTCTCCACCTCCTCCTCCTCCTCCTCAGCTCCTCTTACTTCAAGTCGGACGCCTCCGAAAAAAGGGAGAGAAATAAAAAAGTGTGTTGACTTTTCTTCGTATTCCTCTTTCCTCTCGAGGAGTGCCTTGAAATAGTATGGATGGGTGTTTAGTGTAAAGAAAGGGGAAGGAGGCCAAAAAGCATTTTGCACCGCATTTGCATCCGCAAAGGCGGAGAAGGAATACATTTATATCCTCAGTCCTGAATGAAAGCCCGCGATGTCTCCTCCGTATTTATTTTCATTAGCTCACTAATTGCGGGGCTGCTCATTCTCTCCCTCCGTATAAACAGCCAATTAGCGGGATTGCAAATAATTCGGGGCTCGTCACATTGTTTGCCCGTTGAAAAATGATACCGACTCAGAGCGTGTATGACAACTATGCATTGTAATTGCAGGAGGAGGAGGAGAAGGAGTAATGCGCTCAGTTAATCGCCCAATGTGTACATTTGATTGCTCCGAGGACCGAGTAATAGGCGTACATTACATGTTCTTTTACCAGAACCATACTCCAACGTGTTATTAGCAATAATAATAATAATAGTCGGGTGTTTAGTCGGTGTCGGTGAACGACGCAATTAATTAGCTCGTCCCGCGAAACAGTCGAGATAAGACCGAATGGGGTGACTCAAAAGAAAGAGAAAGCTCAAAACTCGAGCCAAAATCAACACCAGAGTAAATGCTCTCTATTTGTAGGTATTATTTGTGCCCTATTCGTTATATTGGCAAAAGAGTGTACGGATTATTTAGCTCTCTATCCAAAAAAAGAACAAGATACACTTGTTTCGGATTAGCTTTCAGCAGATAATTGGCCGTCTTTCGGTTGACACTCTATATTACATGGCTCACATCTATCTAGCACTAACTAGTTGTTTGTCCAAGCTTCATTTTCTTTCCTCCGCTCTAATGATCGAGCCATACCTGTTCTCCGCCCTTGCTAACTAGCACAATGGTCTTTTTTCTGGAGAAGAGAGAAACTCGAGGATATTCCATATATAGAAGTTTTGAGTGGAAATACGAGTAAAAGGAAATCTCTCGGTTCATTCATCAGGATTTTCTTATCTTTGTGGCTGTACAGCTATTGGGAAATCCAGGCTCTCATTTTTCACGAGCCGAGCAGGACTCTACTTTACGGACATCCACCGACTACCACCCCCATAAGCATCCAGCCTTGATAATTCGGTAGTTAGGATTTGGAGGCGTTGTTGTGTTGAGAATGAATTCAGGGCTAAGAGGAAAGGCTCAAGATACATTGGAATCGTGCTTATCAGATGAAACAGTCAGAGCCAAACAGCCGCTTCAATTGGAGTGGTCCAACCGTCCAGCGGCAAATGCACGCAAGATAAGCTCCCCCTTGACTCCTTCAAGAGTCCAGATTAATGAAGAATGTCGGTCTGCCGCAGAAAAACTCGTACCCTAATCGGTATTAATCAAATGAGAGTTTGACTTCACAAGGGGTTTTCAACACAGGATGCCAGTATAATCGGAGGAAAGCACTCAATGTCACTCTGAATAGTCTCCGAATACCTCCGTAATAAATGTTATAATATATATTATATGTAAGGTCATGGGTGGGGTGTATAATTACATGTTTTCCCATGTCAAACCTCATATTACGATTACGGTTGGGAGAGTGACAGTACCTGGCACCCGCCGGAACTCGAGTCTCACTCCACTTCTCACCTCTAAACTCTTTAATTAGAGCACTTTTCTTCCCCCAATTCTTTTATGTGCATTCCAAAAGAAGTTAAACCCCATTTTTATTTCATTTCCCATCAAAGCTTAAACTAATGATCGGTGAGAAAGAATTACTACACTAGGCTCCCAAGTCATGTAAGCATAATGAGCGCTTTTTGGGGAGCAGGCGGAACGGAATGACACAAGTGGGAGATCCCCACTCCCCACACACAATTTGAGAAACCTTTGCCTTTCCCGGCGCCCAATAAAATCATTTACTGTTCATTCTCCTCTCTCTCTCTCCCTCAAGAAAATACAATCGGATTATGACGGGTTTAAAACCTGGTTAAGAAACCAACTCCTGTTTTTCCCGGGGTTTATCTGAGTCATCCCATCCCCCATCTATTTAGGTTCCTCTCTTTTTACTAGTAATGTTCCAAGTAAGGGGTGGTAGAGGAGGGAGGGGGGGGGGGGGTCAAAAGCTCCGCATCAACTTAACTGCTGAGTTGGCAATGCCAGAGCCAAATGGCCTTAGCATCTAATGTCCAAAGAGCTATCCTCCTCCTCCCCACCACCCCATCTCGGCCTTATATTCTTCTTCCAGGCAGATTGTTTTGCACAAAGAAGTCTATGTGTCCAAAGGGTGGGGAGAAGGATGAGGGGCTCCTCGGAAGGCCATTAAAAACTGCTGGCCACTGCCAATCCTCTGAACTCACAAAATATACATACATCTATAATGTGTCCCTCCAGCTGGCCCCCTCTCCTCCT
>JAAZTK010002107.1:0-11983 GCA_036507255.1 Megalothorax incertus
TTCAATTAGGTCTGGCAAATACCTCGGCTTAAGGCTCGAAAACTCGTCGTCGTCGGAGCAAAATACTCGGGCGTATTAATGTATTACATACATTATACTACTTGTAAGTTGTAACAAGCAGTACCTATGCTAGGAAGTACATAGTAGGTGGAACGAGGTAGTGGTGGGAAAGCATTAGAGCCTCATACTAAAGTGATGGAAGAGGGATTGCAGTAAATCAATGATAAAATTAAGTATAAAGCTCTTATAAATAAATGTTGGTTCGATCGACGAATGAAAACTTGTTTTCAGCATATCTCTCCGCCGGGAGCTCTGGGCAAATGTTCTCTGGGGGTTGTAATTCAATTTAGACCTTCAATTCAATCACTGGGCGAGGAGGAGGAGGAGGTCCCACCAAAGAGAGCATTCGACTCTTTGAATCCTAATAGCACACAGTTTACACTACACAGAGAGATATATTGGTTCGATAGAGCTTGCTTAAAGCAAAGTCAAGTCAAGTAGTATTGCACAATATATTATTATTTACATATAGAATTCAAGAGGATACACAGATACATAAGTACTATTTCATAAATAGTACGTATTTGTTTTCCATATTAATTCCAAAGACACCCCATCATTGCACGAAGTAGCATCATCATATTCCTAATAGAGATTAATGGAGGATTCCCCCGACCCGAACCCTTTTGCTCGCCTCCTCGACTCATCCCCCCAAAAACTTTCCATATTATAATGTTCTGCCGCTCCTCGGAGCTTAACTACATTTGTATAGCATGAATACCTTTCAATCCAACTAATAGCCCCTCATCCAATTACCCAATCCACCTCCTCCTCCTCCTCAAACACCCTCCTCCATTCATCGTCCAATTTTAAATGATATCAGCACTTGAAAATCCCCGTCAACCCATATCAAATCCATACTTTATCTCCAATTACAATCCCATTAAAAAGAAACTTTAAACATTTAAGGATCTACATTCTACACTGTACTTATAGGTACTCGTATTATTTAATAAGGTATTTCAAAATCTTTAGTAAGGTATTGCGAGCTATTCGTATCCTCCTTTATCACAGGATTAAAGTAATCAAATTTAAGCAACTACGGATAAACTGATCCAAGATTCCAAGTTAAAAGATGCGGGAGCAAAGAGGTGCTAATTGGGCACTAAAACTTTGGAGGATGTAATGAGAATTCAAGTCTATTATTGGAATTGTTTGAATGTTCCTTAATCAATGCAATCTTTAAGAATGAATTTCCAAAGGCCAGGTGTGTAATTCATTAAGATGCGACGCGCATCTTTAATTGATAAAATATAGAATAATATAAAATAAGGGGATAATTAAATGAGCATAAACTTATCAAGTATCTATCTATTGCATAATAATATGCACAAAGGGCTTTGGTGAGGGGCTTAAAAGAGGAGACGGGAATGAAGATCAAAGGAGGCGAATAGACTATTGTGTTCGTTTCCTTCTCAGGAGAGAATACACAGGAAATTGATTCAATATACCCACACAGTGTACATTTAAGAGTCCTCGAGGCTCGCCCTTCCTTATACAGAGTCAAGTTGCACTCCAAGGCATATTCCAACTGAAGAGGAAGGCTGCACAGTCCAATGAGGGGAGATGGGCCCGCCTTCATAGAGCCCCAGACCCAATGAGGGCCCCCAAGTGAGGGTAACTTATCCGGCTAAACTCGGAGCGGAGAGCAACAGCACATCTTCTTATGCATTTACCTATATTACAATAATATAACCCCAAACTGACTACTGACTTCCCTCGAACAATATTATGTACATACAATACTTTAGTTAGTGTTGGGCAAAGTACGAGTATTTGCTTTCGAGTGGACATTTGACTGCAAACTCCCGTGGAAATCCCTATAATACCCACGGCCTCACCACCGACACTAACAATCAGGCCCCGGCACTTGTGGGATACACCAAGTACTCACCCTCAGAGAGAGAGAGAGAGAGAGAGTGGATCCGGCCTCAGTTGAGCACTTGAAGCTCTCCCACCGATACTCCAGAGTAAAATATTTATAATTTCTCCAAATCTTTGACAATATTTACATATATTATACAATAATATCTTCAATTTATGTGGAGCCACATCTTTAAAGAATATATTCATTTAATACACTTTTGTTCAAGTTTGGATTTATTTCAAATTCGTGCCTAAAAGAGTGTAGTAGTTTACGAGTTTACGAGTAGTTGTTTTATTATAGTGGCCCTCAAAAGGTGTATATCAATATTTCAAGTGAAAGTGAGATATAAATCATAATTAAAAACTTTATATATATTCTATGCATATTGGAAATTAAAAAAAGGTGATCAAGGAAGCCGGAGGAAGTGATCAAAGCACTCCTTGTCCACGGAGGAGTGCCTTCCTCCTGGATTTTTTTGTCAAGACGGCCACCCTACGTGAGAACCCGGTGAATTTGACGGACGATTCGGGTTCTAACCCACCGTCATTTAGTGGGACACCTTCATCTTCGCCCCACTCGGCCATCAGCAGCTCCCCGCCCTCGGTATGACCCTTTTAAGCACACATTTTGCACTCGATAAGCTGAATAGATAGCAAAGCTTATAGTCACTCGCCGCCTCTGCACATTACTTGGAAGTTAATCCCTTTAACGCCAAATAAAGTCAATTGAATATGTCAACCCTAGAGTACCTACCAACTCTCCATGTCAATGGGTCCTTTCTTGGCCAATTTCGACCACCCACATTTACACACAGGTGGTTCACTCCTTTAATCCTTTTTTTAAAGGAAAAATCAAGAGCCCTTAAAACCGCCTCTTACAAATTCGGCTTCCCTTTAATACGAGAATCCATTTTTAATTAAAACCCTTTGAATTTATTGGTTTAATACAAATACTCACTCAACCATATATAGTGTATTCTTTTAGCCCTTAATTAGAGCAAGCTACTATAAATATTAGCAAGTGAATAAGGGAGTGAGTTTTGTTTCACAAAATGTAAATTTGAGAGCTTCCAAAGTTTATCTCTCTACCAAGTAAAACTGTATTTAAAAAGTTTCCAGGCTCAATTAATTAAATAGATAAGAAGAGATCCTCTCCTAATATGTAATACACTACTATCGTAGTATTACTACAATAGTATCGTACTACATCCCCCCATATTAACTGTATGACCCTTTTTAATTTCGAATCTCTTTCGCCCACCCTCACTTCTCCTCCCTATAAATAAACCATAAGCAAAAGCACAAAAAACTAATTAACTGCATGCAAATTCTGAGTGATGTTTATGTCCCCCTATACTCTCCTATGTATCAGTAGTGGTGTACAACTAAATTAGATAGGGTACACTTATTAGAGAGAACGACACAACATGACCAAATATCCTACGAGTTTTTGAAAGTTCTTATACAAATAATGTTATAAGGGGAGAAAAACTTGGCGGGTTTGAGCTTGATTAATCAAAATGGGGGAAAGTCGACCCAACTTAAACTCCCACAAGCCCCAATAAATTTATATACACAATTCATCTCAAACCTTATGACTATTTATGTGGTGTGTGTGTGTACCCATCGTACAATATCAGTAGTATCCGTAAGTATATTCTGCAAAGGTTAGCTTGATATTTCCACTAAATCGCTAGAGATTGTATTCATAATTTTAAAAAGTTTTCTACTCAAGATTATGCTTTTATTCTGCACAAATCCCATGCTCTCACCTCCCCGTATATAATTAAGTGTGTGGTTTTTACCGAGTTGATTTTCGTGAGGATTTATAATTTAGAGGACAAATTGCAAGATTACTTTTGTTTCACATAGTTCAAGTCTAATCTCCCTACTTCTCTTTCTCCGTCCAGATTAATTCGGGTACGCTGGGGATGCTTGATTTCCACTCCAATCCAGCCCGCCACAGCTGGTTCCATGCTATCGTTGCTCAACAACTTGTCAGGTTTGTGTTAGTCAAAAATACCTATAAATTGATCACATTTTTAAAAAAAAAACTTATTTAGCCCATTGGAAATGCCAATAATATATGCACTGTATTTAATATTCAATAATTTATTCCTATTTCGTTTGAAACAGGCAACTTGGACAGTAGGGGCGGATCGGGGACAAGTCCTAGCGCGGCGGCCGCTGCTTTTGTTTTGGGGAACCCTCCTTTAGCCGCCCTCCATTCAATGACTGAGATGAAAACGGCTCTACACCACTACTCCCACGGAACCACTCCCACCTCCAATGGGTCCTTTAAGAATTCTGTCATCCACAACTTTCCTCCTCATGTAATTTTTTAATACTCACTTTAGCAAATTCGTTTGATCGCGAAGAAATCCTGAGTTTCCATTAAAAAAATATGCTTGATTTATTCATTTTCAGAGTATCCATCCGACTTCGTCCTCCTCATCCTCCTCAATTTGCACCACATCAGCCTCAGCTACCCCACATGGTATAGACCACATCCTTAGTCGCCCCAGCCAACAGAGTCTTGGCGCTGCCGTTTCAGCTATGGTCGGCGCTAGTGCTGTAGCTGGTGCTGCGGCTGGTCTTNGGTCGGCGCTAGTGCTGTAGCTGGTGCTGCGGCTGGTCTTGCTCGTCTTCCTCACGGCGGGATGGGTATGTCAATGAGTCATATGGCGGGAACTGCTTGGATGGGCGCCATCGGAAAACAGCTAGAGCTCGCCAGACCCGCCATTTACTGGCCCGGCCTCCAGGGTCTTGTGGGCAACCCCAATCTGTGGAGGGATCGTGTCAATCATTCCGGTATTTAATCCTATCCTTATAAAACAATCAAATTTACATATTATAGTATCGCATACTTAAGTATAATATTGTGGATTTGCCCGAGTTTAGATGAGATTTACGATTTGTAACGGGGATTAATAGTTAACCTGATTAGAGAGGACTCGGGCAAATTGAATTGAAAACCCATTTTAATTAAGTGACAAGTCCTCTCTTGTGGCCCTTTGCAGATTCCCAAATTTATCTTCTATAAGGGGCCCGGCTAATCTAATTGATACGCTCCAATCCCATCAAATTGATACTTTCAAATGATCCGAAGGGGAGAAAGTAATCAAATGGGAAATAACATCCTCCCTCGATCTAAAAATAAAAATGCTTAGTTTTAATAAGGAAAAATATTAGTATATGGCCCTTTAAATATCTCAGTTTTTAAGTTACTCCAATCTTTTTTTCTCAATCCCGATATTTCAACAATGGCCTATTTGTACTCTATTAATATGGCAAATGTATATGAATTTAATACGATCTAATCCTGTTATATTGGTTATGGTCGTGAAAATATAATATTAATCCCAACATTTCTTTCTCTGTTTCTTTATTTTCTCGGTTTTATAGCTCTCTCTCATATGACAAGTACTATATTTCCTTGTAATGTACCCAGAGGGAGGGAGGCTGAGCGAATTAAAAGAAATTTGATCGGAATAAATGGTTATGGGCTTTATAAAACTCTAGCATATACTATATGTATGTGGATATTTCCTTGCTACTACAATAATTCGAGAGGATATTGACCATAGATAATATGGTCTTTTTGCCATTTGTTGAAGCTGTAGCTATATGGAGAATTGGCGGGCGGCCATCTGCCCTGCGAGGTGGATAAAATCCGCATATCCTCTCAGGACAACCTCATAAAGAGCTCTTATGGGGAATCCATTCTATTCTCTCGCAAAGATTGCTATATTCTCCAATAATAAACCCAATGCTCAACCCATTCCCCTTTAAAATACACAGTACAATTGGCGGGGAACCATTAAGCACACATAAAACGTGCTCTTGAGCAAACATCATATGGCTCTTAATTAAATGTTCAGTAACGCCTTCCCCCCACCGCACATATACAAATTAGTACTATATAGTATTATTACGATATAAACAAGATTATCTCAATCGTATTTGCAAATGTGGCCGCGTACCATTTATTAAAAAGATACCAGAACAAGTTCAAGAGAACCCTTTTCAATCATCCTCAGCGAGCTGGATTACTATTAATAGAGATTGAGATAAGGATTTAATCATTTCATATCCTATATAAACTTCCTTATCTATCAGAGTGATTTCCAATTGCAATAAAAAAGTAGCGTGAGAATGAGATAATATTAAATCATTCCGTATCAATTTTTATTAATAAAAATCTTTAATTTGTCAGGAGGCGGTGGAGGCGGTGGTAGTGACAAGGATGGTAAAAAGAAGCACACGCGTCCTACTTTCTCCGGTCAGCAGATCTTTGCACTGGAAAAGACCTTTGAGCAGACACAAATACCTGGCGGGGCCCGAACGCGCCAAACTCGCCTACGCCCTGGGAATGACCGAGTCACAAGTCAAGGTATGTGTCTATTGTCAAAATAAAAGAAGCCTATAATTATACAAGTAGTAAAGTACCCTACCTATATATTTTATGAACTCTCGCAAATCTCTGTCTAGTTAGCACACAATTTAATAGAAAGTTATCACAAGTAATGTCAATTTACTAGTAGTATGCACATGTTTATATACTCGTACTTGTTCAAAGTTGGATTAAGTTCTCTAACCTCCTCCTCTCTAAATAGTTGGCAAGTTTGTAGTCCCAGATTTAGCCGAAAATAATTGTAAGTGGGAATATCATTGATGTTCTCGAGATAAGTTGAGCCTATCTTCCTCCCCTCGACTTGTTTATATAGACTCGTACACCAGAGGCTGACTACAGATCGAAGCCACACTTGCAGAGCGTCTTAATTGAGTCCCGTGTTTGCTTTCTTGTGTGCCCTGGAACTGGGATTTATGGGAAAACTTTAAAAATTATTGCCCGGATTACACTCCCTGAATTTATATTTACATTTAATGCTCCCACTCCACTTTACACAATCATTTGCCCAAATCAACTGTACATATATTCGAGCGAATCACAAAATATTAGCAAACCGTCGCATGTTTCTCAGATTTTAACATTTTTACGATCCTCACTTGAGCAAATCTTTGCAGTCTAGCTATGAGGTGGGTGTGGGAATATCACAGGGTTTCTTGAAAGAAACAAGTCAATAAGTCGATGATCGGATTAGAAAAAATCCCTGTTTGTTAGTGTGTAAATGAAGGTTGACCGCCTATTGGTATGTGTGGCATTTCGACCCTTATAATTTAAGCCTATTTATTCAAGCTCAAGCTTATTATCCTTCCTAAGGCCGGTTGAAATTAAGTGCAAATACCAAAACTACTATATATTACGATTGACCATCAAAGAGCCGAGGCGGGGGCCCAGGATCTTCTTTATGATCATCCCGGGTCGCAACACCTGTGCTAAAAGGATTAGATGGACACTTTTGCCCTTCCTTGGCCTCGACTCTTCGTCATCTTCAATCCAGACAAATTGGCTCTCAGAATATACACAAATATAATGGTAGGGTGTTTGTGGCCCACGAGGGAATGTCAATGCCCAATCTCGGACGAGAAAATATATTGTGGTCGGTAAATTCCGAGCGAGTGGTCCAATGCGTTTAGCATGGGCATAATGCATGAATGCTCCATCTTAGCATTCAGTCCATAGCCAGCTCCTTATGAATACGGGATTCCGCCCACACCTGCTCTCTCCCTCCCTCTTTATTCACATAAAGTATATTTCATATTCCACCGGCGGAGGCAAGAGTCTAAATCTGGCAAAAAAAGAAAGAAAAAGAGCCGAGGGAGAGGAGAGAAGCGGAAGAAAGTGACTTGTTTAACAAGCCACCCATGTCAACATTCCCTCAAAGCCTCAGAGCTACGCCCCAACATCTCCTAATCCCGCCACACTCCATTCTCTTTCCCCTAAACATTTTTACCCCAATCCTATCTTCTTGAAAATCGGCAGTTCAGAGGAAAGTTTCACATTTTTTAATTAGCACTCCCTCCTCCTCCACGCCGACCCTATTCTTCTAAAAAGTCTCAGTATAATCCCTCGACTCCACTTTCCTTAAACTGCTCCTCCGCTCCTTGATGATCTTTCATTCCCATCGGACTCGGCATCTTTCTCTCTCTTTTTAAATTCAGTAGAGTTTATCGAAAAAAGAAGGAGAAAAGAAGAGGGTACACAATGCATATGCGTGCGTAATATAATGATAATGAGGCCGATGTGGCATTGCGGGGAATGCCCTCCCCATCGTCCGGGGCGGAGTCAGCCATTATTGCATAATCGCATCCGAGTGTGTCAAATCACTCCCATGTATTCAAGGCGGGGGACTCTTATGGTGAACAAAGTGGCCTCCCCGCTCCATACAAAACCCCGGATTTTTTAAATGAGTAAAACCCGGGCTCAAGTGAATATGATCTTATAGACCACCGCTTCGTTTGCATATCAATAGCCGAGTCCATCTGTTCACTAACTAAAATGAGGGCCCTTTGAGCGGAAAGTCAATCAGAATTAGATCCGAGTTGAGCTCCATGTCCAAATGCATTCGATGAAATGCTAGATTTATTAAAAAGCAAAATTAGAGGGATTAAGGCTATAAAAATATACGTATGTAGAATAAGGCTATTATGGATATTTATCAATCTGACTCTGAAGTAATAATACCTACCTTAGATTAATTAGAGAAAGAATGTTCCAAACAAATTGCCTTCATTTACTTTTTAATGGATAGAGGGGTTGGACCAAAGGGTCCTAAAACTAATATGGACTAATGCTCTCAAAGGCTAATGCAGAGTGCATAGGAATGGAGGGTTTCGATTGAATCTGTGAGACTAAAGAGGATTGAATTATTTCAATGAATTGCACTCTTCTCTCCCCTCGACTCCCTCCATTCCTCTAATGTTATTACTATATATGATATTGCCGTCCTTTATCAGTCCGAGTTTGATTCGATAGCAAATGACGTTGTCATTCCATTATGCCACGTAACACCAATAAAACCATGCTCCGATGACTTGACACGGGCACAAAAAGCGGCAATTTTCCCCTCGGTGCTCGGCCATTCTTCGGATCTTCCCATACATTTAGCAGGGGATCGGCAGAGACAAGAGCCTTGGGCTCGTGATGTGAATTTCACCGAGCTATCCAACTTCCTTACACCTTTACAAACTACTGATATATTTGTAGGTAATATATGAGCCAAGTGGTCCAGTGGATATTCCCCAATTAAACTTATGAGTACGACGTATCGTAGTATCGTATGTATATATGCATACGGATACTGTATCCGAGTGCTAGAATCAAAATGCCATATGCATGGGTTCATGGAATTAATTCAGGGATGAAATGATCCCGACAATGAGAGCAATATAAAGTAATAATGGCCATGGGTGGATGGAATTAAAATCCTATCCCGAGTCAACTATGAATATCAGCAGACGGATTTTGTCAAGGTTCATTTCAGGGTGCTCAATCCCAAAGTCAAACCCGGAGGATCACTTTGGTCCTTTCATTTGCCTAAATGCTTACCAGTGTACCTTACCGGGTATGCATACATGAATACCCAAGCAAACCAGTGTACCTTACCGGGTATGCTCTATGCATACATGAATACCCAAGCAAGTAAGGGATATCCGTAGCTATTCATCATCATGAAATGGATTGAAATTGAATCCCTTTTGTCAATGTGAAAAGGGGGCCCTCTACTACTACCAACTCTCCTAAGCCGTTTAAGCAGGTATATTTAGCTCCAATTCTCGAGCCTCCAGGAATCCTATCTGTATACATTCAGGCAGACCCTTATTTTCCAAAAAGACCGTGCCTCTATTAAGGTCTCAGGGTATTAGAGCCGGGGTATTAGCAAGAGGTGCTTAACTCCTCTCGCTTTCAGCCAAAGAGACGTTGAGTAATTTCCTTTGAAAGACTCAAAATAATGATCTTAATGAGCTTAATGCAGCTATGAGTATAATAAATTAACGGAGGCTATATAATACAGTAGGTGGGGATATAAGCTGAAATATCAAATTCATATTTACATTTTCAAATACTTTATTGAGTATTTAAAATATAGACTATAGTACAATATAACTTAATAGAAATGAACACCATGTAGAGTATACTAAAATATGTAGGTATTATAAAAGTTGGGCTACCTACAATATATTAAAATAAATTGATAATGGTAAGTTTGGCTCGAGGGATTAAAGAATTATGTTATAGGCTTTACTGCGGGATGCGTATCTGAAGATGGGCCATGTTTGACAGATTACGGAAAGAGGAGGGGAATTAATAAATTCTCAGGCTGACGACTCCCTCATGAGCACTCCTCCCGTATCATAAATTCACTCTATCGAGGAGAGAGATATCATACGATATCTACGAGTATAAGATAGTATTGAGAGCCTAATCAAATAAAATTGTTTGCAATCACAAGGGAGAGAGGAAAGGGCTTTTATTCGGGTAGAAAAGCGGAGAAATTGTGAAAGGTTTATCGGAGTCAGTCGACCGTGATGAAAAATCCACATAAAATACCATCTATTTCCACTGCCTCCTCTGTATTTAATACTACTACTACTACCTACCTATGAGGAGAACCTTGTACTCTCTTTCTCTTGCTTCCACCAACGGGGGGATAATACGAATGTGTTCTGTCATAAACCGTCAAATTGATATCCACAATGAAAGCCAAACGCCAAATACGGAGAAATGACATACATTTGTACAGGGAGAGACCAGAGGGGAGACATTTAAATTGACAGCCCCATTCTACCCTGCACTCTTAACCTTATTACATTTTTGTATTACGGACGATAAGCTTTTGAGTACATACAAAATTTTGTAATGAATCAACATCATCCCGGCGAATTAAAATATTAGCAAAGGGTCAAATCTGATTCCATATCCCGCTACAGTTGAATTGGAAAATAGAGTAGATTTGAAATTTGAATGTGCCGTTTTGAATTACTCTATATCATCAATTTGAATTGGACGATATTTGTAATCAAATAAATAGGGTTAAATAGAACTTGTATACGTAGTACAGAATTTGAGATTGTGTCATCCTTAATCATATTCTTTGATAAGAGTTTTACAGTGCACACGAGAGTCAGCGATTTATTATCGTATTTAAATCGTGGACGGGAAAGAGGAAATCATATTAATTTGGCGTTTAAAATGGGATTTGTAATGTAATTTGAGGGTGTTGGTGGGCGATTGTTTAGGTTTAAGAGCGGCTGTTTTAAGCGGCTCATACTTAGTGGGTAAAAGTAATGTGTGGGAAGGGGTTGAGATTCTTTGGTTTCCCACACCATGTAATATTGTATGGGCCTCACTCCTCCCTCCACAAGTCCAATCTGTCCGAGATCTGTGTAAGCACTCGTGTCGGCCGCCGTCTGGGGGAGAATTATAAGTAGTAAATATCGAGGAACATGGGGCGGTCGTCTGATAAGATGATTTGATGAGGTCGATAATATAATTGGAGCTAAAGCTGTAGCATATACAAATTATTTATAATCATTTAGTTGTAGATTCCAAATGTTTAAAGTCATTGAGAGTTAGAGGAAACAATATATTAGTATAGATAATTGTGTGGAAGGGTGTGTACATATGTGACAGTGCAAACCGCATTTAAATCAGTTCATATTTTTATATTAAGAGAAATAGATCGGGTTTAGGAAATATATGCTAATGAATACAGGCGGGGGGAAATATCCCGCAAATACCCTAGAGATTCCAGTCTTATCTAACCCATCAGCCCAAGCTCTATTATTGCATTATCCTATAGTTTCAAATGAACCCAGAGTTTTATTCTAAAATATCTGTATCATATAGTATATTACTACAAAATAAACCCAAAATCTCTCGAGGAAGAGGTGATATAATGGTATAATTAGGTAACATTCATTTACATCTTAAATAAATTGATTAAAATTAAGAGATACTGCGAAATTTTCATTTTATGAATTTCCATCTTTTGCTAAATATATTATCAAGTAGCACGATGGAGAAAGTACCTAATTCACTGTATGATGAATGTAGGTTCCATAACTTACATATGAGGCCTAAGAGCGTATAATTTGCAAATATTGTACAAGGATATAATTAGGGATCGCAGCCGTGGGATGTGAAACATGA
>JAAZTK010002108.1:0-11979 GCA_036507255.1 Megalothorax incertus
TGCCTTGTTCCCACCTCTGTTGCAAATCGGCTAGACACAATCTATATCTTTGTTACAATCAAGTTTAACACCGAGGATGCTTCAAGTTCAATTCTAAATCTTCTTAAAGAACGTTCCTCCAAGTCTTCCTGTTGTGGGGAGTCGACAACTCGTGGTAAAATAGAGCTAGAAGAAGATTGCTGTCAATCCGAGAAGAAAGGAGATGGAGACGCCTTAAAGAATAATATTAACGTATCTCTTGTGTCAACAATTCAATTTGCAAATAGTTTACCCGCTATAAAAACTACTCTTGAATCATCCTCTGGTTCTAATCTTTCAATAAATGCAAATATTCCAAGATCCAAACCTCTCTCTTCAGGGGAAATCCTCGGATGTACAGCTCCCAAAGTCAAAGATGATCTACTCATTTATGTTGGGGATGGAAGGTTTCATTTAGAAGCAATGATGATGGCGAATCCAACACTTGAAGCTTACCGCTATGATCCTTATAATAAATCCTTGACTTTGGAACTATTTGATCATGAAGCTTTGCATTCAAGTCGAGGGAAAGCTGTCAAACCTTTAGATGAACAAAATAGAGAGAAGGAAAGGTTAAGGATTGGAATTATTCTGGGGACATTAGGTAAGTCTTCGAATTTAAATATACATAACTTACTAATTCTCTTTATTTTTATTTTAAGGGCGACAAGGGAATCGTAAGTAGCATTCAATAGGCTTGAAATATCTAATTTAAATCTGTATTCTTCTTCTAGCAAAACCTATGGACTTTGTATATGAGAAGCTCTCCAAAGAACACGACTGTTTCACGGTACTCATGTCTGAAGTAATGCCTGACAAGCTAGCTCTTTTCAAGGGAGTTGACCTCTGGGTCCAATTCGCTTGCCCTCGGCTTTCTATTGGTGAGACAGAAACTTTTAAAAGATATGCCAATCATTTAATTTACATTTTGAAACCTGATAGATTGGGGAGATGCATATTCTGTTCCACTTCTAACACCCTACGAAGCAATGTGGGCTCTGGAGAATCGAGGAAAGGAGAAATATCTGGGACATCCGATGGATTTTTATGCTTATGACAGCCTAGGAGAACATACGCCTAATCATTTCAAAAAAGTTATTAAAAGTTGATTGATTTACAATTAAAAGATTTATGCATTTTATGGGCAAATTGCCTACATAGTTAATACTGCAATAAGTTAACACTATTTTATTATATACTTTGTGTTATATTTTATCTAAATGAAGAAATATATATCATCAATCATCATCATTTATTGTTCTCATTTCGCAAAATTCTTTAAATTCGTTTAATTGAAAGGAGAAAATATAGGAATCTATAGGCTGAGGGCATTGAAAGCGGCAGAAAAGTTTTTAAATACGGCTTCTATTTGTAAAGTTTTGTGTTTTGATTTCTGGAAAGATTTTAATTAATTGACCTCATTAAATATGACTGAACCTACTCAGTCATCTTCCTCAGCCACTTCAAACACCCCTTCAGAGTCTATACTTATATTTGACAATGGAGGTGGAACAATTAAAGCGGGATTAGCATCTTCAAAACAACCGAGGTACAATTTACAATTTTACATTGATTTTTGATTAGAAATTAGAGATTCTAGCGGCTAACGATCATGAATTTAATTAATTAATTAAATTGCAATATACATTCGTATTATTTCAGATTAATCCCCAATTGCATATCGAAAGCCAAGAGTGAAAAAAGAAGACCATTTATCGGGGATCAAATTGACGATTGCAGAGATACTTCGGGTTTATTCTTTATTCTTCCATTTCAAAAGGTTGCAATTTTAATTAAATTAAAGCATAATAAATCTAAATAATCATGTTCTTCTTCATTAAACGAAATTTCAGGGCTATATGACTGGCGGTGACACGGAGAAAAAGATTTGGGATTATGCATTTGGACCAGAATGTCTCAAAATCAATCCTCACGAGACAAATATCCTTTTCACCGAACCACAATTTAATTTCAGATCTCTCCAGGAAGGAGTTTGTGAGCTACTTTACGAGGAATATGAATTCAAATCTGTTTGTCGAACCACTGGTAAGTTTACTGATTTTTTCAATGGAATCCATCTAATTTTATTTTATTTTTTAAATTCCTAAAGCTGCCCAATTAGTGGATTATAAATATGCTACAGATTCAACTGGATCAGGACTTTGCACACTTGTAGTCGATTCTGGCTACAGCTTTACTCATGTAATCCCCTTTGTAAATGGGATAAAAGTATCAGATTGTGTTCAGCGGATAAGTGTTGGAGGAAAGCTCCTCACAAACTATCTTAAAGAGATCCTCTCGTATCGTCAACTTTCCGTTATGGAGGAGACTTATTTAATAAATCAAATGAAAGAGGATGTATGTTACATGTCATCAAATTTCAAGGAGGATATGATTATGGCAAGCAAAAAGCTCCCCGAGAATAAGATTGCAAAAGATTATGTACTTCCAGATTTTTCAACAATTACAAGGGGATTTGTTCGAGATGCTGGGGCAAGACCAAAAGAGCAAGAACAGATCCTTCGAATGAGTAATGAGCGCATTACCATCCCAGAACTTTTAATGCATCCCTCAGATGTTGGGATTAATCAAATGGGAATTGCTGAAGCCCTTGCTCATGTTATTAAAAGCTTTCCAACTCCAATGCAATCTCATTTCTGCAAAAATATTATTCTTACGGGAGGAAATGCGGGCTTTCCTGGATTCAAAGAGAGGCTGGAGAAGGAGCTTCGAAGTTCTATTTCACCCTACTATGATATAATCTATTTTCATTCCTGAAAAGTATGTCCTTGCAATTTATTTAATTCATTCCTGCATTTATTAGCAAATTAATAATCTTTTTCTTCATTTTCATAGCCCTGTTACATACTCTTGGGAAGGTGGGAAACTATTTGCACAGGATCCAGAATACCCAAAATACTGTGTCTCAAGAGCTACTTATCAGGAGAAAGGGATCTCGGCTTTCACCGGAATTTCAGACATTTAAATTTCATACTTTCCCAAATTTTACTTTTACTGAAATCTTTTTTGTATAATATTACAATTCTTTAAAATTCGAAATAAACTTGTTAATTTTTTAATATTTATCTAATCAGATGTAACTGGATTATTCGTAAGTGTAACTACTACTTCGATTTTTGCTAGAGTATTTGGAATAATATGATCCTGAGTTCTTTGATCCATTAGGATTCTGCATATTATTGTTATTGCAACACATTTGCCTATTGATGCACACGGGAGGCACTTGGCAGCACACTACTGGAGAAAATCCCATGTCCATTAATGTCCTCCAATGCTGCTTTGGCTTGGGTTCTACCGTAACCTCGATATCCAGTCCACCATTATCGTCAATAGGCCCAAAATTTAGGTCAACCCCCTTATTATCCCCCTCGTTCTCTTTCATAGCTGAGCAAACGTTAGCCAAAGGTGCTGGAAAGCAATTAGTCTGAGCTGGAATGAGCCCCAAGTTTTTCGGTCTCATTTGGAATGGAGAATCATTGCAGACATCAACTGCTTGAATCTGTCGAGGTCCTTCCACTCGTCGCTCTTCCTCCCTTGATCTATAGTCTCGATCTCCATAATAATAAGAATAGTAGGGGTCTTCGTAGTATCCGTACGTGTTGGAAGAATCCGAGTAGGAATAATCATAGTCTCTCCTCCTCTTTGATCTATTATTCTTGGAGGCACCCCTTCTATCATCTAGCTCTGAATTTTGCCGTTTGTCCAATCTGGATTTGTCCCTTCTCCCCGATTTTTCTTCTAGGTTTCTCCCAGTCCTCGTCCGCTCCTCTGGATCTTTCCTGGCTGGACTCGATTTTGACTTTGCTTTGCTTTTGCCATCGTTAACTCGTGATCTTTTTTTCTTACTATCGAGCTTTTCCACTTCTTGACCTCCAAGAAGTTTCTCATTTGATGCAGATTTACCACCTCCGAGGGGATGTTTTTTCTTGGTTGTTTCTTGTGATCCCTTCGAGTTCCTCTTGTTTACATAATCTCCAGTCCCTTTCTCTTTGGTTCGAGTAGACTTTTGTTTGTCATCTCTTGGCTTTGGCTTCTCATTCTCTCTGACTTTGACTTTTTCTCCTCCAGGTTTGTCCTTTGAAGTCTTCCGATCATCCATTGCTCCGGGATTGTCTTTTGATTGCTTCTGATCACCCTTAGACTTCTGTTTCAGCTTCTGAGCGTCCCTTTTATCCTCCTCGTGTTCTCGCTCATGTCTCTTATGCCCTTTCTTTTGGACTTTCTTTTCTGGCTCATTTTGATCCCGCTTTTCATTAAGATCTTGGCATTTTTTCAAAGGTTGTTGATTCTCTTTATTATTCGGAACGCAAGGATCATAACATCTCATTGAAAGTGGCCACATTTGCTCACAAGCATTGTAAAGAACTGATATTGGAGGACATGGATCTTCGGAGAGCTCATCTTTGCCCACTTTTGTGGGTTCTTTTGGGGGTTTAGCATGGGAATGATGTTTACATTTCTTTTGAGGAGGCTTGTGAGTAATTGGACACTTTCCCTGACCTTCTGGTTCTTCTCCCCGTTCTTGATTCTTAGGCTGGGCACACGGAACATAATGATAAGGATGGCAATTTAGGCAAATGCACCTCCTCGGGCAGACGGGTTTCTTTTTCTTGCAAGGGGGCTTTCCTTTTGCTTCTTGAGGGCCTTCGACTTTCTCTTCTACTATTTCCGCTTTCTCCACCTCTTTAGAAATGATGTCACCCCCTGACACGTCTTCCGAAGAGGAACTTTCTGATGGGAAATAACCAGCTGGGCCAAGCTCATCATCCGACTCCACCCTCCGATCATCATGCATCAGCTCTCTTGTTTTCCTCACAGTTGTCTTTGGCATAAGCTGCAAATTGACATCGTCTTCATAGGTAAAATTGACCTTATTTGGAGGGAGTCGTTGCTGCAGAATATTGTGATAGATTTGACCCTGCCTTTTGGAATTAAAATTTAAATATGAATAAACTTATGGTTCAATATAAACATTATCAATAAATGTACGTGTAATCATAAGTGTATTTTCCAGGATCCTTTTTTGTACGCCCTTTGTTAAAGTTAAGAAAGAAATTATTAGCCTTGCTACATTCTTGAAAGTATCGTACTATTACTGTAAATTTTTAATATTATAAATACTTTTTTACTTTGCTAAATAAAAAGTAATTGCATTTCATTAAATAAACACACTAACCTTTGGGGAGTCCGTGTGGAGCTATTGAGTGAAATTGGAATACTCGCGTCTCATTAGGATTTTGCTAATGGTAATTATTAATTAACATTAGCAGTTTGTATAGTTCAAGTGCATATCATCATTTACATCTTCAAATTCTGCAAGGGCTTCATCCTTTTGATTTAGATAGGATTCGGATTTAAATTTGGAACGCCCCGTCCTCCTCTTCCAAAGCATCTTCCCGTGTACCCCTTATGTATGTACAAATACAAAGAATTTTGTGTAATTCATAAAGGAATTGGGTCAATTGAGAGGTCATTCTTTCAAATTATTACTATATTTACTTGAAAGTTTGATAAAATCGATTTGACAGGGTCAACTTGTAATAAACCGCAAAGATAATCCAAAAAATGTCATATACTCGTAATGGAAGTGAGTAAACTTCACGCAATCCTTCTCCTCTGGCTCCTCGGCACCTTATTTTGGGTAAATGATTTTAAAGTAATAATATTCACAATTTAATTTGACTCTAACAAATTAGGATAATCAATTGGAATTCTCGTATTGGATATTCAATATACTGCCTTATAATGAGTGTGTCCTCAGAATCTGGAGAACTTTTGCGCTCATCCTTTATTTTATGATTGTAAGTGAAAGTTATAAAAAGATCTTAATATACTACCCTACGAAATTTATAACAATTGATATTTGATTCAAAAAATTCTATCCATTTCAGGGTATCAAGCTCACCATTAGACAAATTAGGAGGATTGTAAGGAGGGTCAAACTAATTGAGTTTAGGAGAGATTTGAATGCACATTTGCAGCTCTTACAAGAAACTGTAAATCATGAGGTGCATCTTCAATTGGAGGCTAACAAGCTACAAAAGATTAACAGTGATCTTGAATCTACTTTTAACGAGGGGGAGTTCCTTTTATCTCAAATCCAATTAGATATCCCTTCAATTCCAGGTAGTACTACCACTACCAGAACTAGTCCAAAAGATGAGCCTTTGAGGTTCCCGAGGATGCCAAAAATAACACTGCTAAAAAGACATCGTAGCTACTCGGAGGGGGCCAAAGGGAGTCATCCAAAGAATGTCAACAATTTTATACATTCCACACCTTCTCCAGATCAAATCAATCATAATATTCCAAGGACTCCAAAAACTCCCAATAGTCCAAGGACTCCCAATAGGACTCCAAGAACTCCAAAGACTAAATATGCTCCTTATCCTAATGAACCAAGCATTTTGGAAATCTTTAAAAATCGACATCCTGAGGATGAAGTCACCTCGATTCAAGTCAGAGGTTTAAATTTTATCAAATCCCCTTTGCAAATAAATTCCAATTTTATCCATTAGGTGAAGGGAACGAGGAAGGATCCGGTGACTACCACAAGGTTGGGTCAACAACACCCAAAACAGAACCCTTTGAGATTGATTCATCCGGACCAGAATGGACAGATGACGAGGGCGAAAGGAGAGGAGGAGGCTGGGGTGACATTGTCTTTGAGGAACCGTCCAATCCCCGAGAGTTTGACAAAAGCAACAAAGATATCGGGCAAGACCCGAAGGTCAGCGAGTCCTTTCACTGTGTCCGATGTGGATGGTCTGATTGGAAGCACGAGCAGAGCTTTCAAAGCTCTAGTCCAAAGGGGTGACATCAAGATGACGAAAAAATAGTGGTCAATCCGCCCCAAAAGTATGAAAAATCTAAAACCTGTGTCAGCGTGTAGCAAAAATAGAGATTTAAAAATTGTCAAAATATTTGAAAAACTTTCGTCATCTTTTGTAAAGTTAATTAATAAAAAATACGCTAATTATCAGACCAATTAGCCTTCATAATTCAATTAGCCAATTAGCCCTACTATTTAGCTGCAATTAAAAGGATTTTGATTCGGTTTTGAAAGATGTATTCCTTTGAAATACAAGCTGTAGTTTTAGCCGCCGGTCGTGGCTCCCGGATGACACAGCTTGTCGGGTCAGGGTCATCCAGTGTCCCAAAATGTCTTGTGCCCGTAGGTGGAAATCCTTTAATTTATTATACTCTCCAGTATTTGGCCAAATCGGGGTTTCAACAGCAAGGTATTTAAAAAATGGGCCCATAATTTAATTATAATTTGAATTTTGAACTTTGTTTGTGACCTTCACTTTTCAGATATCTTGGTCATAATCCAGGACAGGGAGGATGTCAGGAAGGTTGTTGAAAAGATTGCAGACAAGCTAAAACTGAGCTCTGTGGAGATTTTTTACGTTTCGGAGGACTCTGAGGAATTTGGGACATGCGAGTCGCTGAGATTGGCATTAAATTCTAATAAGATTAAGGTAATGTGCCAATTAAATCAATCAAAACTTGAGTTAATTAATCCAGCATTTGTATTATTTAGAAAATGGATATACTGCTCATGTCTTGTGACACAATCACGGATGTTCCGCTGGTTCGTCTCCTCAATTTCCATCAGTCGAGGGATGCTGACCTCACTTGTTGCTTTACAAAAAATCTTGAGACTCCTGCAGGAAAGCTCCCTGGTCCAAAAATTAAAATGATCCAGCAAGGTTAGAACTTCGTAGCAGATGCTTTTAAATTATTAATTAATTGTTGAAAATTGTCATTTTTAGAAAAGGACATTGTCGGAGTTAATCCAGCAAATTCTCAACTTGTATTTATGGCTTCTGAAGCAGATTTTGAGGACAATCTCTCCATTCCCACTCAAACAATGAAAAGAGCTCCTCATATTAAATTGTATAGCTGGCTTCAAGATGCGCATATTTATCTATTTAGGAAATCCGCTTTGGAAAGCCATTTAATAAATTGGTATGATCTTTTTATTTGTTTTATGAATGATCCTTAATAATTTTTTTTTAAATATTAGCTCAAAATCGAACATAAAAGGAGAGTTTATTCCTCTACTAATTCGAGAGCAAATTGAGAAGTCCTCCCTCAATCTTTTTGCACTCATTCAAACTGAGAATCAATCTATCCGAGTTAATAACATCTCATCCTTTGCAATCGCCAACAAATCGGTATGAATTTTTAATTAATTACTTTAAAGCAATTCTAAAATCTTATTTTTTCCATAGGCTACTTGGCTCCGATCTTTGAGTGGAATCACACAACAAACTCCTCCTCCAGCATCCGAGTCTGAATCCTTTGAGAGAGGAAAGGTCAAAATCCCAAGTTCTGCCAAAGTCCAGGCTTCATTTTTCGGGCTAAATGTGACGATCGGAGAGAAAGCAAAGCTTGTCAATTGTATTATTCTGGATAATGTTGACATTGGGGAGGGCTCAACCCTTGAGAATTGTATCGTTTCTGCAAATGGCAAGATTGGGGAGAATTGCACGCTAAAGGAAGTATTGGTTGGACCTAATTATCAGCTACCAAACGGAGGTACTGGGATATTGGGGCACACTAATTTTTAATTCGTTCAAACAAAATCATGTTTAAAAAATTTATTTTTTAATCATTTTAGGTCGATTTCAAAATGAGACTTTGGCTTCAATGGAGGAGACTTTGTTTGAAGTTGAATAAATCTTATCGCGATAAAATTATTTGAATTATTTTGAATTACATTATACATTTTATCGTGCAATTTAAACATAAAAAGCAGATTTAATAAAAAAGTAATGCACTTTTTAATTGATTTTAAATTGATAATTTTAATTTAAAAAAGTAACTGATTCTGATATGGAATGGCTTGAAAGCATACAGTATTATTCTTCTACAGCCTTGTTTGAAAGCCTTTATCCTGCTATTTTTGGAGGTTTCTCAATTTCAAACAAAATCAAAACAAAGATTTCGAGATTTTGTCATATTTTGATTTATTCTTAATTTTAAATTGTATACACCAATCTCGGAATGTCATCAAAAGGTCTAGGGAGTGATGATGATATTTATGGGGACCTTGAATCCAGCATATTTACGACAGGAGCCGGCTCAACTTCAAAAAAAGATAAACTACTTATTGAGGTACACATTTTACATTAAATTTAAAGTTACGCACACTTGCTAATTAATTAATATTGGCATTGTTTAATTAACTAGGATTTGAGGAGGCAGCTAAAGGAGTCTGAAGATCAATTAAATTCTTACAAAAACCGGAACATGGTCCTGGAGGCTGAGAACCGGACAATATCCAGAAATTTTTTTGCTTTACTTAAAACAGCCAAATTAGAGATTGAGAAAAAGTCTTACATAATGGATAATCTACAGAAAAGGTTTAAATTAATTAATTTAACCATTTCATTTTTACATTTTTAAATGACCATTAAATTCTTTTCAGATTAAAGGAGCTGACACTTTCCAAAGTTCAAAAGTCATCCCTGGACAAGGCTCAAGTTGAGAATATTTTGACAATGTGCAAGGAAGACTCAAGAGAAGTCTGTCCACAATTTCCCCCTTGAAGAGCTCAAGAATGTCATTGAGGTCACTCGGAGGGAGAGGAGAGAGAGGAGGATGAGGAATCCAAAAAAGCACAAAACTCTCAAAATGGGAAAGAATATGACCTTTACATATATTTATAGTGAAAACACTTGCCATAGGATTGACACTGTCATCCCATGTCCAAGCCCTAGTAAAAAGATTCGGAGAATAAACTTGTGATTTTGCCATTAAAACTTTATTAAATTTAATTCAATTTGTAGTAGTTTGACTTTGTATTACTGTAAAAGTGTAGGTTAATATAGGATTTTAAAAATTTAAATGTTATATTTTTATTTAAAACTTATTTTGAAGAATCTGTCTTAAATTAAACTAGAATCAAATCTTTTATAAAATAACCTGAAATAAAGCATTAATTTTAATACAAAGCAAAACCAATCTTGTGAATTTCAAGAATCATTTCACAAAACGTTTTTAGGTCTTTCATATTTAAATTTTTTAGTGGCAAAACGTTTACCTATTTTGCATTGTATTTATTCAAATCAATTTGCTCACAAATCATTCAAATTCTAAATTCCTTCAAGTTCAGACACGGCCCTTGCACATTTTATTAGTTTTTGACAAATTTTTTGTACAACTTGACCTGACATTTGTTCCATCCTGTCTAAATTGTCATACTCGACCTCCTGCATATTGTAATTATGTATTAATTTATAATCAAATTGTACTAGTAAATTGTCAATTGTGGAGACATGTCACATTTCCATAATCCATTTGTTTACTTTTAGATTTCAGAAATTCAGATATTTTATCGTTAAAGTTGGACACCCCGAATTTACGACAATGACGAAAGGCAAGAAAGATGGAACCCCCAAAACGAAGAGTATGTCCAAATCAGGTCATAATTCTAAATCCTTGACCCAGGGCCATGTCAAGAAATCTTCAGGCTCAACTCAAATGAAAACCAAATCATCAGCAGTTAATGTGACACAAAAGGCTATTCCCAGCCTAATTAAAATTGATCTTGGGAAAGAAAATAAAGTGAAAACGGAATCAATTTCCTCTCAAGACATTAGGAAAAATACCCGAGATTTGTTTGGCAGTGACACCGACAGTGACGAAGACTTTGTCATCTCGAAAAAGGAGGTGGAAATGAAGATCAAGAGGAAGTCCATGACCGAGGGGGAGGTGGGTGACGTCAAAGCTTTCAAGTCATCGGGAGTTAATAAGAAATTAGACTTTGAGGATGTCAAGCCCCTTGAGACTGAGGAGGAACCCATGGACGAGGGGGAACCAGAGGATGTTGAGGAAGAAGAGGAGGAGGAGGCTGCCGAAGAGGATGACAAGGAAAATGCTGGGGGGAGCAAAAGGCGACGTAATTCAAAGAGTAATGGGAATCTCTACATTGGTGTCTCTAATCGTCTTGAATGGCTTGGTAAGATCATCAATTATTATAGTATTACTAATTACTAATTAGGTGACAATATTTTTAATCATTTTTGTCTATTGCAGAGCTTCAGAAATTGTATGGGTTCTCGAGTGTGTCAAATTTCGCTCCATTCGTCATTCAAAACATGCGAATTATCTTGGAGTAAGCAGCTAATTAAGCATTTTATTAAAAAAACACGTATATATTTTCTAAATGACATCTTTTTTAAATTTTAGGAACATCAATTATATTTGCGAAGAATTTGGGAAGCAGCAGAACATGGGTTTCCGTTGGAAGGAGGGCTTCCCAATCGCTCTCGACGCTGATGGCAATGAATTGGATGTGCCCAAGCTCCCGGATGCTGCAATTAGTGCAGCAATTCCAAATCGACTTGAAACAATAATGGCCGCTCAGGTTGAAGCTTGTGGAGCTGAGATGCTCGGACTTGAGTCAAATTATTCCGAAGAAGATGGAGAATCTGATGACGATGAAGCGAATGCTTCTTCTTCACTCCTTGATGATCCAACGGTTGTATAATTTAATTTAGTTCAAAGAGACTGAGATTATCTGACCATTTAAACTTTTCTTTATTAAAAGTCACCTCTAATTCTTTTCTAATTAATATAGTACTTAGGATTAATTAATAATTCAAGGGAAGGGCAAACTCATCCTCATTTTTATACCTTTATTTAAAATATTGAAAAAAGAATACATTATACAAGTTTATTTCAATAAAACAACATTAACTTTTACGATATACAGTGGAGTTGTATAATTATTATTTGTAAACATTTTATATATAAAAAGAATAGGTATTGAATATTTTAATTAACCCTATTTGACCTGTGTAAGGGCTGTTTCGACCCTTTCCTCCCAAATTATTGTTATAGCATATAATATAAGGGGCTTTGAAAGATGAAACTTTATGACATTTTAAATTTAATATTTTTACACCAAATTGTAAAGTTTTGGTTGTG
>JAAZTK010002109.1:0-11977 GCA_036507255.1 Megalothorax incertus
CCCCCCCCCCCCCCCCCGACTTTTAATTTTAAGTTAACGACCTGCTGACTCTCTCAAATCCTAAATGAAAGAAAAATTTAATCTTCCAGAGTAGAGCTATTATTAGGAAATTGTGCTCCCCCAAAGTCTCGAAAGTAGGGTTTACATTCGAACCTTACTTCCTAGACTTTAGTACGTGCTCATAAGCCCAGGGTATTTATTCACAGTCGGAAAGGGCCGTGCTTTTAAGTATTTTTCCTCCTTGGAACACTCCTCCCTTTGCAATTTTATGCAAAATTCCCTCTAGACACAATCTAAAAGCTATTCATTATGCACACAGAAGGATCATAACGAAATCGCAATTAATCTTGATTGAAATTCTCTCTATTTCCCGCTTCCTACACCCGCCAACTTTCCCCCGAATACTACGATATTTTATTAATATTTTTTAAATTTTTACTAACAACTTTCACCCAACTTTCACTCACAAAAATCTATTTTTTGGATTTGGAAATGGCCGATATTTACTCCCTTAAATTAAACCAGCCCCGAATTGCAGTTCAGTCAGGTAGGAAGGGAGCATTAAGATCGAGTGAATGGTTTCTTTTTACGTGACAAAGGGGGGTTCGAGGTCGGATCTCAAGGGAGGGTCCTCGGAGTAAATTGTACTCTTTTTTTCTCGAGGTTTGTAGAGATGGGTTGAATAAATAATTGAAAAAAGGGGCCTTTCGGAAGGGAGGAGGAGGCGGAGGGAAGACCTTGAACATCTCCAGAGGCAAAAAAGGGATGGTAGGTACATTTCAAAGGAGGAGGTCTCAAGGGAGTCAGCTATCCTCGGACTTTAGACCTTACGAGGGAATTATCCATTTATTTTTTAACGCGAGACAGGTTCACTTATACGAGTATAGGGTTGAAATTTGATTGTTTGGCTAGGTTTTATATGGGATAATTGTCCGAGTTCTTAAATGGAAAGTACAGGAAATGGAATGGGAAAAAGGAAAGTTTTTTTGAGGTAAATTAAGAAGGAAGTGGATTTCTTGGAGGATAGGGATATAGCATTACATAATAGAGGAAATCCAGGCTTTTTTTATTCGCGAAGAGGGATTTAACTTGTTTTGTATTCAGGCTTAGGAAGATTTCACAATATTAAATGGAAGGGATTGCGGAGCCGGAAATCTCGAGTTTGATCTTAAAATTTTGGGTTAAGGTTTAAACTTTCACTCTAAAAATTCCTATACTTTTCAGGGACTAGGTTTTATCAAATTAATATAAAATTAGAGATGTTTCTCATCCTACCTTTACACGTGTAGTAGTACACTAGTACTTTCTCCCACTTTCTCTCCAAATTTTCAAATTGATCATTTTAATTAAGTTTATATAATTTATAAGGATTATTTCTCCACTGCCAACTTGATGTAAATTAATCTCCAGCCTTGTTTCCGATCCTGTATATTGTATAAGAATCCCGCAATACAATTTAGAATTTTAGGGGATTCTGAATGTCAATTCCTTCACCCTAAGAATTCAAAGAAATTAGACATTCTCACGGAGAAAGTGGAGGAAAGTCTACGCAAAGCTTAAATTATGATTCCCCCCAAGAATACACAATTTCAATACACGGAGGACTCCTCACTGGAGAGGAAGCGTTACAAGTTCCTTTTCCTAAATCCTCGGCAGAATATTAATAAATTACTCACTTTTGGCAGTTTAAAATCTTCAACATTACAAATATAAGGTCTTTAGTGTATTAATATTTTCTAATACTTATAAACTGGGCCGTGAATTCCAATCCACGGGTATTTAATAATTTCTTTATAAACTCTGACTTTTACAATTTCCTAAAAATTACAAAAAAATTCAAAAAAATTCAAAAAATAAGAATGATTTTTAAGTTGAAATTCTCAAAACCCAAGCTTAAATTCTGGCCTTTTTTCAACTTTAAAAAAAGTCAATCCCCATATTATTATATCTGCAATGCCGCCAAGCCCTCCCTAATCAAAAATTCAATTGCTTTAATATTACAAGCAGCCTCCAATATTTTTATATTCGCTCCCGAATCCTTTCTTTTGCAGTAGGTACTTCTGTAGTACTATTACAACGAGTCCCAAAATTGGGGGGAGCATAAGCCAGGACAAGATGACATTGGTAAATTTGGAAATGGTATGGGGTTTTTCACATTACATGCTATATGTGATAGTTGGAAATATTATTACTACTAGTACGAGGAACATGGAGAAAGTCCCTTTTTTACACAATCTCATTCTTTCCATGCGGGACGTGTCATCAGGGCCAATAAAGAAATATCGAGGGTGAAGAGTACTACTTTCTCTTCGCTCCTCGGCCCTTATTGCATTTGAATATTTAATAAGTTGACCCGAATTAATTTGAAATTATTCCTCAGAGCTCGTGGCAGCCTCCCGAGAGAAATTTCACTTTCTCTCCCGCAGCTTTCGAATCAAAATCTTTCACCTCACCCTACTCAACTTTATAGTTGGGAATTTTAAATAGAACAATTCTTAAATATACTACTATTCAATATGTGCTCGAGGAACTTTCTCCCGTAAGAAAGCTCGGGTTCTCGAGCTTTAGATTGCAAAGTAAATCTATAAAAGATGGATTTTTAGGAGGGACATAAAGGGCGGAGAGTCTAGAGCAAGTTACGAGCTTTCACCGCACTTAACAAAGGTACTCAAGAATTTCTATCTCCGCCGAGGCTCGTTTCCTCAACCCGTATGTCCGAATATGTGAGATTAGGTAATACTACTTGGTAGTCTAAGATGGCCATATAAAGAGAAAGGGCTGAGATGGCATTGTAAGAGTGAAAAAAGGCGCATTATAGCTTGAAAGTATACAGAGAATTATTCATAGTCTCGTAGAATATAAAAGCAAAAATCCAGGCTTGATTCTAAATGAAATCTTAATATTTTAACATGTTTCAAATACATTTTAAAACTGCATTGTGCTTCATACGACTCATACGAGTTCATACGAGCATTAAATTAATTCAAAATATAATTTTAATCAAAATTCAAAAATTCATTGACAAATCCCCGATGATTTTAATTGAAATTCTGGCCTAGCATTTACCTATCTTATTAAATTAAAGCGGTGCAGACAAGCATAGTTCGAGTACTTTAAAAGAATCATTTAATATTATTGTTCGTGACACTCCTCCAGCCAGCCAGCCTCCACATTAAATTTATTTGGCTCCTTTCCAACTCTGAAAATACTCAAATCCCAGGATTAATTGTAAAAATCAAATGGAAATCACTCAAGGATCTCAAATGTAAAGAAATTAATTAGCTCATACGAGAGTCTGGAGAAAGTACTGCAGTCTACGAGCCTCCAATCCCCTCCAAACACATGGGCCTAATCCGATAAATGAAGATTGATAGAGAACAAGTGAAGTTAAATTGCATGTTTCTAATTTCTGCATCTGTTTCTGATCGAATTCCAAACCCCCTCGAATTCAGCAAATCAGTATTTCACTCTCAAACTACTTACTTAAATTTTGAGAGAGCAGCGGGATGCTTATCTTTAAATAGAGTCTTAAAAAATAGATTTCTAATGAAAAGTTTTTCACAAACAAATTCAGAAATTTAAATTCTAGCTTAAATGAACCTACCTACGGCTCCTCCGGGTCGAATTGTAATTAGATTGAGCTCCAACTTCCTAATTGAGTTTACAAAAAAATAGATGCTTCGACCTAAAATACCCTACTGCTCTCAAGTTCCACTCCTAGTGGAAATGCTTATAAAATAACTGGAAAAAGCTTTCTTTTTTCAATACAATTAATTCCTTTACAAGAGATAGAGTAGTATACATATGTAGGTAGAGATTCGTATCGTGTTTCAATAGATTTATTTGAAACACTGAGATTTCCCCGAGGATTTCCATAAACAAAATTCTAGGAAATGCTTAGCATATCACATAAATTTGGAGCGGGTCTGGGGCGCTTTCCCCCAAAAAAATTCAATATAAATTTGCATTCCCCTCAATTTCTTTCCCACCTTGAATCTTTCTCTCGCGTGGGATTATTCGGGTATTTTTGTAATTCTTTTCACATAGCAGTACAACCACAAGTTAAATTGGGGAAAGATATCGGAGGAGTTTGATCAGAGGCGCCGGAGTAAATTGAAACTTTTGGTTTGGGGGATCATACACGATCAATCGCATCGGAAATTCCGAGAGATTCGTAGGCGGTAAAGAAACCTGAGATCAATTAATCTAACAAATAGTGAGAGGGATATTGGAAGTGAAAGCTCTACCGCTTCAACCCCAATCTTCAAGATTCAGGATACTTTAGATCTTTTTTTTGCTTGCTTGCTTGGAAGGAAATCGATATAAAACATCATTTCTTTCCCCCACCTTTCCCTAAACTTACCTTGCTTTATACTGTATAGACCTCAATCTGCACGTACACATACTTTCATCAACATCTCCGGCTTCAATTTCCCCCCAAAGTTGGCCCATCAACTTTGGGAACATGATATTACGATACTTTACTTCAAAACCCACCCTAATACACATACTATTTGCTAGTATTACTCGTACCTACACAATATATTGAAGAAATATTACAAGATTTGGGGAGGATTTCAGGTTTTTCGGCGGATTTCCGTTTTTCCTCATTCACGGCGAGGGCCTTTCTAATCAAAAATGATAACAAATATTACAAATGAGCATGCTTTCACTCATAATACTAAATAGCTATATATGGGTTACAGGTTTCATTGAATTTAAACCTTAAAAATTCTATAATTTAAATTTGAACCTCGGGAAATCTCGAAAAAAGAGATAGGTAAAGACGAAGTGATCCGTTCAGGATGATCATAAATCTTGTCGAGACATTGGGCCCAAGATACATTACAACTCTGTGGTATCGACACTTGGATTCACATCTAAAGCCATCTCATCCATTTGTGGGAATTCAAAGTGATTGAGGTAGTGCCTATATCAAACTAGGTACTCCTAATAGGTACAATACATAGTGATCCTATCTATCTTTAGGAAGAATATGGCTGATAATTCGATTAATTCATTTTATATCAGATCCTCAAAAATCCTCCACTTTCCCTTTGTTTTTCCAATAAACTTTGTGGTTGAATCGAGTCCCCTCTTAGCTAATTAAAATTTAAACTTTTGTTCTCCATATTGTAGTGTACACGTGCAATACTCGTAATACTTTTCGGGCAACAAATCCATTTGTTTTCATCCATTCTGGCACTTACTAACGGCCAAAGCCCAACCAAGTTGGGGGGAAGAGATTATGCAAAAGAGAAACCCCTAATCGATTTTAATATATTCATTTTCCTCCCCTCCTTCTCCCAAAGTGCTCTCAACCTATACACTTTGTAGGGCTAATTTTACAGTTATCGCTCATCCAAATCGAAATTGACTTTGCAAAACTCTCGCTCCAAGCTACCTATGCTTCTACCTCGAGCTCTCCAGCGGAATGTTTTCATTTTAATCGATAATTCCAACCAAGAGCTCCTTTCAAAAGGGAAATCCACGAGATATCCGGAAGGAGTGAATGTGGGGCTCGGAAGGAAAGGCTTTTTCATTCTTTTTTTAACTCAAAGAGACCCCCAAATGGAAAACAAACGAGAGAAGAATGGTTGGGCGGATGGCATTCAATCCCAGTTCGGATTGGGCACCTCGAAATTAAAGATTTATGATCAAAAAATTGAAAGAAATTAATGGGGGAAGGTTTGGGGGAAGAGAAAGCAGGAGAAAGCACTGGAGGTTTGAATAGAAATCCATCAAAATCATACTATTTTTAATTCCGAGATTTTGAATTACTTAAGAGTATTCAAGAATTTAAGCTAAACCTTATCCTTATACACGTAGTAATTCCTAGAGTTTGTTAATTAAGAAATCTTTCGAATTATACTAGAAAGTAAGAATCGGAGAAAGCAACTTTCCCGAAGATTATAAAGCTAAACCTTAATTCTCTAAATAGTACCTGGAGAAATCGGCTCAGTCGGATTAGTAGAATTCGGCACTTGGAGTATTATAAAATTAGAAAGCATCAATTTGTATTTGATCCCAAATGAATTTCTGAGAAACTCGAAATGCTTTCTCCTTAATACCTCTTAATTCCCTTTAGATCTAGCATTGTTTTCCAGATCATCGATATGTAATTGTATTGGGAGAATTTGTAAAAGTCGATATTCTACCATATTATATCGAAAGTAGATTTCTGTAAAAAAGATAGGGAAATTAGGAGCAAAGTGAGGGATATATTTAATTATTTATTAAATAAGGCCGTTTGTAAACCCACAGATTTTAAAATGCATTTGTATTTATAATTGAACATGACCAATACAAATTGGAGTATGGCAGCGAATAGTTGGCCAAACTTTCTGCATGTGCGGTTAAATTCCTCCTACTCTCGTTCCGACTTTTAGTAGTATTTGCCCCCATTTTAATCTGCTGGAAACACACATAAATAATTCAGATCTTGCCGAGTGAAATGTAAAGCCCTTTAGACATAGATTTCAGTGGTGTGTTTGATTTGTGAGCCCGTCCAAGTGACGGTCGAGACAAATGACCCCGGGATATGAGCTCCAAGGATGGATATATGCATTAATGTCCCCTACCCTGTTCAAAGGCATGTCACCCCACCCTCTAGGGGCTTAAGGTTTGGTTTGCAATGCAAAAGGTTGGTTTTGAATTCCTCATTAATGAATGGCAAAGGATGTGCATCGGTCGATCTAATAGCCAATTTTTTTACATGTACATTTATTTGTTCAAATACTCCGATCTGAACAAAGTAAAAGTTCTCCCCCGATCAGAAGGTAGCATATTGTAATAGAAAAAGAAAATAGTTACACAATGAAATATTGGCTAGATCGTTGTGTGTTTCTGAATTAGTAGAACCTAATACTAGATGTGTATTGCAAAGTATTCACATATGGTTAGGTTACACACACACACAATGGAAAAGTATAGTAAAAAGAGTTCTGGGGCAAAGTCGAATAAGAGATTTCAGGACCGAATTCGGGGAGGAGGAGGCGGAGGAGGAGGAGAGAGCAGCAGCCTCCGAGTATCGACCCGCACATGCTTTGCCGATTCCAACCCGGCCCGGAGGAAGCAGCGAGGGAAGTCGGGAGAGACGCCAAAGTCAAAGATGTGGACTTTCTCCAAAGAGCGAGAAACGGCAACTTGGCTAGGGTATGGATCCGCATTTGGCCCTATACTCGTATGTATAAACTAGGGCGAATGCCTATACAGCTTCGGCTATGATAATAGGTGGGAGAAAGTGTAGGAGAAAGTGTAGAGGGAAGGAAATAGGCTTAAAGGGGGGATTCCACTCCAAAGTATATATGCGAAAGAATACCAAATATTTTTACTATTCTTTTTTCCTACTTCATATGCCATAGGATATTCGAGTTAACTCAAGCTGAATGTACATATGCGTGTAACGAAAAATGGAAGGAAAAAAAGATCACTCAAAAAAAAAGAATAACTCGAGAGCTGTAGCATAGGGTATGAGTGCAAGGTTGGGTTGAAAGCGGATGGAAATGGAAGGAGACAAACATAACTTTGAATCCCTTTTGTTGAGTATTTTTTTCTTTGCTCGGGGAAAAATCCTTTAATGATCATATTCCATTTTTTAGACACAGCATGAGAACATGTATTTTAAAAATTCACTTTCTCTTTTTTTGGGAGAAAGCAAATAAAGGATTCTTTTTAAAGTTTACACTTGAAAAACAAAATCTCTGCGCAATGCTCCTTAAGCCTAGGTGGACAGTTAATTAACATGAATGCTCGAGAGTAAACTTTTTTTTAAAAAGCTGCTCTTAATTTAAGAAAGTAGGATATAAAACAGTATCAGGAGGAGGGAGAGGAACTTTGTTTGCGATTCCATCCAACTAAAAATCCTTATATCAACAGAAAACATCGGAAATTAGATTTGCAGGGGAGTGAAAGTGCCAGTAAAATAAAGTGACTCTCCCCCCTTTTGGAAAACTCATCTTTTTATATGTATGCTCTGGCCATACTTGAAGGCATTTCTGACTGACTCTCTGACTCCCTTTCTCCCACTCTCTCCTGATAATAAGCCAACAAAGTTTTTCTCCAAGGGGCAAAAGCTAATGTTATTATCGCTGACTCAAAGATCTTTGCATCCCATCGGCTACCACCATCTTTCTCTCCTACTTTCTCCAAGACCATTCCAACTCCGAATTCACGAAGCACATTTTCCTGGTAGAATTTAATGAAAGGATCCCATTCCATTCCTTAAAAAAGAAATCCCAATTCACAAGTTAAAAGTTACGGATATGACTGTTGACTCCTCGCCGAAGATAAGGTTGAGTTCGAGTTCTCAAACTAATGAATATACGAGTACTCGGCACATAATTTAAATCTATAGGCCAGGGAAAAAGACCTAACTTGACCCCCAATCCAATTTAAGTTTATGAGTATTTAACCCCAAGAAATCGGCTAGAAGTGAAAGCATATTTCTAGAATTTAATAAAAAAGGTAGGAGAAAGTAAGAGAAAGTATCTATATGACCTAAAGATTTAATTCTAGATAAAATAATACATTGATATCAGTATTATCATTTTACCTCGAGAGTTAGGGAAAGCAATACAAACTAATGGAAATGAATTGCGGAATCTTACAAAACAGAGTCCCCCCCGCGTCCCCCCAAAAAAGCAGTTATTTTATATGTACATTTGGAGATATTAATATGGATTTGGTTAAAATGAGCCATTTAAATCCTCATTATAATAAACCTCTTTTATTCCAGAGTCAGACCAGACGGCCCTAACATTTACAATGACTCTCCCCGGGTGCAATTCGTTGATATCTCCCTCCCCCCCCCCCATTTGCTCGATGACTGCATGCACCCCTAGTTTATTTTATGCTCAAAATTTCGCCTTTCGCTCAAGAGTGAAGCCAAAGATTTTTGGCACATGGTTCATACATACTTTGCAAACTTTTGCTCTGATCTCTGAAAATGTATTCGAGTTTGTCCCAAGTAATATTCCCCCATATCTTCCCTCTTAATAGGCCTATTCAAGAGTAAAATAGGATAGCTCCGAATAGGAATTCCTTTTGGAGCCAACTAACTTACGATATAGCTCCTCGTTTATCCAATTCAAAATAATCACACTATCTTCTACTTTCAATGGGGGAAGGGGGGTTCCCCTCCCCAAGACGCGGAGAAGATGGGATTTATCCAAGTTCAAATGGGAATATATGGAGTTTATTCATTAGAGAGAATGTTCCAGAGGAGAACATAATATGGAGTGGGGAAGAAATTGTGCAAAACTTTCCCTTACTTTCTCTCAGGAGAAAGTAAATGGATGGGGGAAACGAGGTGCTCAAAGGATGAATCCAATTTCCATATGTCTCCATTGACCTTTCTTCTGCCCTGTATTACGATACTATTATATACCATACATATAAGTAGTAGGAGTTGATACCATATTAAGAGCACCTACATATTTTATAAGCAAAAATCTTGCTAATAAAAAATTGTATCTTTAGTAGAAAGCTACTTAAGGAAAATAATAAACGATTGTACATGTACATTTATCCTTAATGCCTGTACTCAAGCCATTATACATTAACAAAGTACTCGGGTAGGATGTGAAAGAGGAAAGATTTTAACAATTTGCATATTTACTGTATTGCGCAGAAATTCTTAATTGCATGTTTTATCAAAATTATGAACATGAGATGCTAAAATATTTTTGCAAGACTATCTAATACATATGTTAATATGTGTAAAATTCAGCACAATTTGTTTAAAATAATTGTCCTCATTATGAGTGCAATATTTTGGATTTTTTCAAATATTTAAACAAAATATTCAGGAATTTTGGTGCAAGTTTTATAATATATCAAGTTACATCCAAGATGTTTATGATTAAATAAATTTTTTGAATTCTTTAAAAAATTTACGAAAAAGTACCATTGTTGCCTATATTAGTACTAGAGATGGAATTAATTTTAAATGGTCTAAATTAATACGAGTTAGAATTTAAAAACTACAATACTTTGAGAGCAAATTGAAATTAAGATTGGTTTAAGGGGCGGGGATACACGATAAATATTTGACTTTCACTCCCCTTTCCTTTCAACTTTCTCCGCATCGAAATAAGCCCAATTCCCCCAATTTATTCATTTGGGGTCTACTTGTTAATTGAGAGCTTCCCCTTTGTTCACCCTTAAAAAAGAAAGTAGATCTCATTTGGGCTCATGACACCAGTAAAAATGGCCCCAAAGTTTTTCCGATCCTGAGTTCATATACCAATAGAAGGGGGAGTGTCACAGAATCATTCTGGGTGGCCAAACAAAAGCCCAAATCCGCCTCCTCACTCAGGAAGAAATAAATGGGTTGGAATAGAAATTAAATGAGGAAATATCAGTATTAGGATACTTTGCTTTGGGAGACTCGCTCATCTATTCTCCCCCACTTTCTCCGGAATGGAGCAAGATTTCCAAAGCTGGTCCAACATCCTCCGAGTCCTCCGAGTACATATGTATACATCATTGCATATTACATTGTCTTTGCTAATATTTAGCATACGTAACTTTCTCTGGACTATCTAATGGTACATATATACTAGGAGCACCAATGCAATCTTCCCCCAAAGAGAGACACAAGTTTTCGCATAAAACTCATTGTCCTCCTTCCTTGTATGTAAGAAGATGGCAGACTGTCTTTCCCTCGCCTACTCAATGGCTTTCAGCTACTTTCTCCACTTTCTCCGCTTTCTCCATCCAGTTTTAATTTGAATCAGAGCCTAAAATTACCAACTACATGCATAAACACAGCCAGAGCCATGCCCCCTTAGGCCATAGAACTTTTGATTACTCAAGATCTTAAGATCTCTTGTTAAGGAAATGCCAAAACAGCTAGGATCCTCTATGAGTAAGTAATATCTGGTATATCCTTCCTTAAATTACTCTTTTTGCACATCTACAAAAAGAGAATGAGCAAAAAGACTTTGTCTGCTACTCCTCCCTTCATTTTAAAGTATTTGCATTAACCCTGCCCATTGGAAAGTCTCCTATTTGGCAAAATATGTAAATATATTGAAAGTAAAAGGAATAGTATTGGGAGAAATGGAGACATTTTATAATGGCCGTTCAATTTATCAAGGGATTCTTCTCCAGAGTAAATCCAAATGTCTATTTATATGAGAAGGAATGAGAGATCTCATGTGTTTGAATATGAAAATATTAGAAAGGGTGAAAGTGGATGGATTTTTGATATACGGAGAAAGTATGAATAGTTACATTTGGAGCACATATGGAAATCAATAGGGAAAGGAGGATTTTGCGAGTAAATTTGAATATTTCCAACCAATATTACCATTAACACCAATCCTCAGACTCAGACTCAATTCGAATTTCTATGTAGGATACATAGGGGATTGGAGCACATGAATATAATGGGAAAAAGCATAGGAATTGTAGACCCAAATCTTTCTCTCTCTCTCGGAGAATAAATTGATTTTCTGTGGCTATGCTCTCAATATTGCCGTACATCTGCACAAACTCGTATTCATCCTATACCTCTTTAAATCAGGGACAAAACTCAAAAGTGAAATCCTCACTTTTAATGCTCCGAATGCTCCCAATATTAAAATCTACTATCACGATATCCTCCTAAAGATCCGGAATTTGTATCAATTAATACTACCGATGATTCGAATTTTGTGCTATTGAATGGTCAAGATTTTGTGTGCAATAAATAGATATTTTTATAAAAAAAAGTACTCGAAAAAAGCTTAGTTTCACATGATATTATAGCCGGTACAAGGCTAAATCTCCTTTGATTCAGGTAGGATTTCCTGCACTTATTTAAGGTTGATTCGATTTATTTTTCCCGATTAAGTTTAGGGACAAAATACGGAGAAATAAAAGGGAATTGGAGCGACAAGGGGATTGTTACTCCCTGAGAAAGTTTGAAAGTGAAACTGACGTCCAAAATTGACATTGAGATGGAATAGGTTGGGGGGGGGGGGGGGGGGGG
>JAAZTK010002110.1:0-11973 GCA_036507255.1 Megalothorax incertus
CAACTTTTTCAAATTTATATGCATATTTTGGCATTTTTATACGAATATTATACGAATATTTTAGCGATTTTATAGGAATATTTATGACACATAAAATAGGATTTTATACGTATAAAGTCCCGAACCCTACAGTTATAATGTAATAGCTTATATTTGTATTCATATATCCTAAGTTAGGACTCCTAACTAGACATAAATTCCGAATATTCATATTAATTTATTCATATAGAGTGATAGTGCGAAGGATTTGCAGCAGACGAATAAAATAAAATTAAGGAATGTTGATTCTTTAAATGCATAAAATGATCCAAAATTGACCTCGATATTTCTCTCAGATTTGACAATTTTTTGATAATATTTTTCATAGAATTTTGCTTTTTCTTCAAGATTTTTAAGGATTTTGATAGAGTATCTCCGCAAGAGAGCAGCTTGATAAAAGAATGAAAAGAAGATAAGGGTACCATTCATCGCGAGAATTGGTATCATGGCATAAACCACTAATGGCAATTTGTGGTAATATCTTAGAGATACATAGTTGAGGAAAACTAGAAAGGTGGCAGCAGCTGTCACAGAGGTGGTTATAAAATAATTAACAAGTGATTTATATTTCCTATGAAATAGCACAACTCTTTGCCATTTTTCGAGAACATTTCTAAAATCTGACCGAGTCTGAATTGATGCTGATTCTTCTCGTATCTTGTCAAGAATAATGATGATTGAAAAGAGGTGCATTTCGCAGTTGAGGTTAAAGTAGAGTATCTTAAAGAAAAGTGTGGTCCAAATTGCCAAATGATAAGTATAAATTAGGGTACGAGTCAGCATATTTTTAAAAATACACGGTAAAAGATGGTAATAAAATAGTCTCAAATCCGGGGTAAAAAGATAAATGAGTAGGAGGATTACATTGTAAAGTATATATCCTCCACAACATAAAATTATATCAGCAAGCAATGTAAACGAGAGAATTCTTTTTTCCTTTTCTGAAACAAAAAAATTACAAAATTATTTAAATTCGACTTTAAGTACAATATTTCCCAAATAACCAAAAAGAGGCTCACTTTGATGCTTTGTTCCAAATGCTAATATTTCGCCATAAAATTTACAAAGAAATTCAGCATCCCTACTGAAAGGGATTGAGAAGAGAAAACACATAAAAATGGGAAAAAACCAAAGAAAGGAGAGACAAAGTTCGAAAACACTTTCATCTGGTGTGATTTGTGTAATTTGTAGGCAAATATAGATGAAATAAATAAATGATGATTTATTCCAAAATATTTCAAAATTATGATTAGACTTTTCGGGAATAAAATTCTCTCCATCATTAGATTTGAATGGGAACAACTTACATTTAGCTATTCGATTGAATATTTTCCAACATGTAAATTCCATCAAAATTTTATTGAACATTTTTGGGGGGGATTTGTTGGTTCAAATAAAAATATCTTAAAAATATCTTCATTAACTTTGCAAAAAAATTAAGCTTGAAATTATTTCAAAAATTCAAAATGATATTTTTTATTCAGAATTCAGGCTTAAGTTTGCATTGCAATTAAATTGGAAATTAAGTATGCATTTAACTATATAATTTTATGATATTAAGACAACTTAAACATACAATAATTATTTTAATTTTAAGCTTACATATAAATAGCCTTTGAAAAATATATTCGTAATTTAAATGTTATGCAGCATTGCATTGCTAAATGTTCAAAAACCTGGTGTGTTAGACTTAGGGAGAATATCTTTTTATTGATTTTGACCCAAAAATGAGTTTGCTTAAAACACAGAATTATTTCACAACGGCTAAAAATAATATATAATAGTTTAGTATGAAATATGTAAAATGCATTATATTCCTTGATACGGAATTTTATTCGATATTGAATATTTATGAATAATATTCAGCATATTATGCTACTTTAATTTACTTTTAATTAATATGCCTACATATTATTAAGGGATAAACGCTAGAATGAGAAATTATTTTTATTCCAGCTTGAAAACATGATTTTAATCCGAAAAATTCCTCGGAATTACTTCTTATACTATTTTATGTTTAAGATTGCATTTATGATTTAAGAGCTTTTAAATGCTCGCCAATGATGTGCTGATATTTTATTTAAACGATGTATCTGTAAATAATAAATTCGTGCAAGAAAAACCTTTAAAGAAAAACCAATTTAATGATATTTTAGTGGCGGTTTTATATCATAAAATCAGATATTTTATACAATACATAGTTCATTACTGCATATAATATTATTATAATAGGTACAATATACATTCCTAGTATGCGATAAATACAATTTATCGTATATAAAGAATATTCATATTAATTTATTCATATAGAGTGATAGTGCAAAAGATTTACAGGACACGAATAAAATAAAGTTAAGAAATGTCGATTCTTTAAATGGGTAAAATGATCCAAAATTGATCTCGATATTTCTTTCAGATTTGACAATTTTTTGATAATATTTTTCAAATAATTTTACTTTTTCCTGAAGGTTTTTAAGGATTTTGATAGAGTATTTCCGGAGGAGGGCTGCCTGATAAAAGAATGAAAAGAAAATAAGGGTACCAATTATTGCGAGACCTGGTATCATGGCATATACCACTAATGGTAATTTGTGGTAATATCTTAGGGATACATAGTTGAGGAAAACCAGAAAGGTGGCAGCCGTTGTCACAATGGTAGTTATAAAATAATTGACAAGTGATTTGTATTTCCTATGAAATAGCCCAACATTTTGCCATTTTTTGTGAACATTTCTAAAATCTGACTCACTCTCAATTGATGCTGATTCTTCTCGTATCTTGCCAAGAATAATGATGATTGAAAACATGTGCATTTCGCAGTTGAGATTAAAGTAAAATACCTTAAAGAAAAGTGCAGTCCAAATTGCCAAATGATATCCAAAAATTAGGGTTCGAGTCAGCGCATTTTTTAAAATGCATGGTAAAAGATGATAATAAAATAGCCTCAAATCCGGTGCAAAAAGATAAATGACGAGGAGGATTGCATTGTAAAGAATGTATCCTCCACAACATAAAAGTACATTTGCAAATAATGTAAATGAAAGAATCCTTTTTTCCTCTTCTGAAACACAAAAAAAAATTATTTTAATTTGTATAATACTAAATACTAGTCAAAATTAGCTAAATGTTAAGTGTTTTGCCAAATAAAAAATCGCTCACTTTGATGCTTTATTCCAAATGCGAATATTTCACCATAAAATTTGCAAAGTTCTTCTGTATCCCTACTAATATTAAAAGGGATTGCGAAGATAATACAAAAAAAAATTGGAAGGAACCAAAGAAAGGAAAGGCAATTTTGGAAAACACCCTCATCTGCTTTGATTTGTGTAATTTGTAGGCAAATATAAATTAAATATATAAAAGATGAATTATTCCAAAATATTTCCCAATTATGATTCGACTCTTTAAGAATAAAATTCTCCCCATCATTGGATTTGAATGGGAACAGCTTATATTTGGCCAATCGATTGAATATTTCCGAACATATAAATTTCATCAAATTTTTATTAAACATTTTTTAAGGAAATTTTTTCGTATTTCGAAAAAAAATAAACTTTGAATTATTTCAATATGAAACTTTATTCAGGCTATTTTTGCATTTCAACTAAATTGGAAATTGTAAATATCGCATTTAGTACATATTTACATTGAGATTTTAATTATTCTAGGTATATTATAAGTTCACAAATATGTTTATTTTTCAATCCAAGCCAAATATTTCACGAACATAATTATTGCATTGCATTGCTAAATATTCAAAAACCTTTTAACCTTTGAGAATTCCAAATGCTAAATGCTACCTACGATATTCTACATATGTATCTACTAGGGTAGAATATATTAATTTGATATATTACATTTTAAATTTAGGGGTAAAAGCTAAAATGACAGATATTGATTGATCCACCATTAATTGGCCAATTCTAATATTTTCTTCTCGACCAAGTGCTAAAAAGGATCCAACTTTGACCTGAATTATCGGGAAATACGCTAATATTTTATCCCTTTCAAGCACCCTCTTGCGGAAATTATTGAATAGTGATGGTTTTTGTATCCCTCGCTTTGATAGGGTTCGACGGGTTGGGATATTCCTTATTCTCGTAAATAAATTTTTAATACTAACAGAAATTTTAAAAAATTGGATTAGTAGTAATATGACAAATAAAATAAGAAGGGGAAAGTGGAGATTTCCAGGAAATTCAATGCTAGATGTCGCTGTGATGATGACCCCAGATGATATTACACTTACTACCATTGCTATAATTAAAAATGTATAGATGGCAACATAATCTCTATCTAATTCTATTGAATTTATGCAAAAAGCTTGCATTGTTCGTAGGAAATGTGTCATTTTTCTGACATTACCAAATTTCCTAGAATTCGAGATAAATTCGTTTATCCAAAAATTTACAAAAACCATTCCAAAAAAGCATACAAAAAGAAGTATGGTAAAGTTGCCCCAGAATTGATATTGAAGTATCACAAGTAGGAGTGCAAATGGGAGTCGCCATATATCATCAGATAGGTTAAAAATATAGCGTACATTTTTGTAAAAATAATTATAATATGGATCTATATCTTTTGTGTAAAAAATGTATGCCAAAAAGAAAGGGATAATGCCAACAGAAACTAAATAAATTACAACGATTTTGACCGTTATTGCTTTCTTTTGAATTTTTTGTCTTTGTTCTATCGAGAGGTATTTTTCTATATCAAATGTAAATTATTATATACATATATAATTTTAATATTAGATTAATTACCTGAATATTCCAGGTGTAGCTTGATCATTTGATTCATAAAATAAACCAATTCAAATTTTAAATTTTGTGCAATGAGTGCGGATAAGGTACAAAATAGGATACAATAAATACAAAGAATGTAAAAAAGAAGTAGATCTTTTGGGATGGTGTCATCAAAAGCAAAAAAGGTCAATGCAAAAATAGTTATGCCGATATTTACGAGGCAATTTAATTTACTTCGATGGCGAAAAAAGGTGGGGTCAAGTTGGATTCGATTATTGGAGAAACTCCAATAGCTGGGGAAATTCCAGATACTCAAGAGGGAAATGAGCAATATTACTGCCCATTTATTCAATCCCGAAAACATGATCTTAACTTGTTTATAGATGCTACAAGTATTATCTACAGATTCCTCCGAATTAGTGAGATAGCTTATTAGCTAGATATTTTTAAGATAATAAATGGATTTTGCCAATTGGTTCAGAACCAAAACCAATTCCTCAAACACAAACCAATTGGCAAAATCCAGGCAAATCAAATTTCTGACTATTACATGTAATCGTAGGCTACTCGAAGGCTCGAATGTTCGAGACAGACCTTTTAAATTGATGAAATGGAAAAGTAAGCCAGTCGTGTCGGAAAACATGAAACTTGAATTTATTAAATTAAAGAGGATATTTCTGGAAGGAATTAATTTATTGCTTTTTTAATAATAACTAATTCTTATTAATTTGAAAATAATCGACATTTTGCGTCAATCTGCAAATTTATCAAATAATTCGATAAACAAATATTAAGTTCAATAATATTATATATTTCTGGAATGTAAGCAAATTAAATTGCAGTGATTGGACAAAATATTTGAATAAGATGTTGAGCATTCAAGAGCTTTTAGCTGAATTTAATAAAACCTATATCAATAATATACCTAATAATAGCCTAAAAATAATTTAATTTAATTCAATTATCAGTAGTTATTTCAAAAATAATAAATGCGATACAAGATATAGAACCTCTTACGATTAAATCCAATTTATGCATATACAGTATGATTGAAACTTAACTAGAAACGTTTGAAGCTGTATGTATAGGTAATACTTAGGATTAGACTAATTAAAAGCAGGCATTTTTATATTGTAAAGTAATTAATATGAATTAAATTAATTGCTACATACAATCATCAACATAGGAAAAAATATCTTCAAAATCAAATCTTCTACAAACATTTTCACCATCATCCTCATCCTCTTCCATATCCACACCCCCATATATTATAGCTTCTTGTTCATAAAATAATTCCGAATATTCCTTAATTTCCTCCCCTGAAAACAGGTCTTTATGTTCGTTCATAATCCCCATCATATCTGTAAGTGCTGCATGACTCATTGCAGAGACCCGTTCCCCCGTAATATGTACCAGAGTTTTGAAATATTTCACAGCTTTTTTAAATTCATTTTTTTCTGTAGTCAGATCTGCCAATCGATAAAGCCAAGGTACAAGGAATTGTGCCAATTCTAATTGATTGACATTATCCAGGCGCTAGAATTTAAATTATATTAGCATACATATTTTTAAAAATTTAATTCAAACCTGGTAAATTAGTTCTTCCATCATGGCTGTATCACCCGCCTTATTCGCAGCTTTTATCGCTTCTTCAATGTCAACCCTTACTTTTTCTGGTTCACTTTTATCCGCTACACATAACCGACAAGTACAATTAAATCCAACTGTTCGATCACTCACTTCTGATGGATCCTTGTAAGAAATTGTCAATTCACTCCCTGGGTTTACATCTTTATTAGTTCGAAGAAACATCCATTCATCAATCGGCGTATGTTCTATATTGTTTTCAATGCAATCATGATTGAAGTATGAGACTGGATAACCCCAGGTTCGAACCCATGCCTTTTCTTCTTCGGAGATTTCAAAAGAATTTACTCCAAGTAAATCATTTATCCGTTTCAGGTCTATTGGAGCTGTCTCATCCTCTTTTAGATCTAAATGTCCCAAATTACCACCTAGAAAAAATTTCAAAATTTCAAATTTAAACTTCTTAAAAATATTGAATTTTTAATGGCTTTTACCTGCTGATAACATGTAAAGTTCTCGACTTTTTTCAGGCTCAATTTTAAGCATTACTGCAAGCTTCATTGCCAATGTCTCTAATGTAAAATCCCCCATGGCTGGACGGATTTGTTCTTCGGCGAATATCCTTGATGCCACAATTAGTGTCTGAAATATTTAAAATATTTGCGTGAAATATTAAAAAATTAATGCAGTAAAAATACCCCTGCTGGAATGAATTTTGTAGCAATCATTCCACGTCCTTTAACCGGCATTTTGACTAATTCTATTGAATTGGAAATGAATTCCGCAACCTCGAAAGCATTCCCTGCCGATGACATCTGTTCAAGTTCTTTTACATCAATATCTCCAGTTTGATGCTCAATCTGGTACCCCTTTGCTCTTTTCAAAAGAGCATCAAACCGATCTTTCCTAACAGGATCACTTTCAAGAAATTCAACAGCATCTGAATATCGATGAGATTTTAATAGAGATTCTACTTTGAGATGAATCAATTTCCTTTGAGTTGGCGCCAATTTTAAAGCGACATCAACATCTTCCAGGGCACGGCGATAAAATCCAAGATTAAAATATGATACGGCTCGATTAATCCTCAATTCAATATTTGCGCGATTTCTTTTAATTTTTTCCGAATAAAATTCAATGGCCTTCACGTATTTACTGAAATCAATGTCTTGAGGGGGGAGAGTCCCTTCCCATTCAAAACTCTGTAAAATTGGATTATCATCTTGAATTAAAAGAATATCCCTAGGATCTTCAATATGGATCCGGATTTCATATTCTGTTGAATCATTAGTGGCTTTTGGATCCATCAAAAGGAATTTAGTTCCGATTGGAATGTAGCTGAAATATTTATGGCGATTATTGATGGTGAGTGTGGCGCCCATGTCTGTACCTGGATCTTCAATCACCACGTGGATGATTCTATTAATTTCCGGTGCTTGTGAAATTGTTCGGCAAAGTAGGTAGGCATTTTCCAATTGATTTCCTCGTACATCGTTAATATTTAGCCTATTTTCTGCTTTTATACGGATTGGGGATTGAATTTGATTGATTTCTTGTGATTCCGCTTCGTTCCATAAGGATATTTTGTATTTTATAGCAAATTCTCGATCATCTTGAGCTGAAAATTTCGAAATTTCTTGTAAATGCCTTTATTTTAATGAGTATCGTATATACATTAATAGTAGTAATACTTTCTGATTCTTCCAAATCATCGTAAAATTCTTCGGGATCAGCGTATATTTGAGAAAAATGAAATATGAAAAAATAAAAGAGATAATTTAAAAGTTTCATTTTTTCAGAAATTAGAGCCAATTAAATTATTTTTTATACAAAGCCAATTTTAAAAATATTACATATAGTGAATCTATAATATTAATTTAAGTAAAAACTTAAGCAGATTTCACATTAATCATTCCAAACAAAGGATTTCATTTTGGTGATTTATAGACATATGCAGTATTGCAAACATATTAATACAATAGAATATTCGTTTAGGTAGATATTACTGATAGTATCGTAAAATTGTATTTATTTTAGCTTTACAAGGGATTGTAATTTAAAAAATTACTTTAATAAATATTATACGAATGCAAGTAATACTATGTACCACATACTAGTAATACCTAAGCTATATTACAAAACTTGGAAGATAGGTACTACTTAGGTACATATCTATGTAAAGTTATTCCATGATAAATTTCTATTCCTAGAACAATGTTATGCAAAATATTTGATAATTGGAGATAAGATAAAAATAAATATAATTCCAGCTCATCCTTTTCCACTTGAAAATTAAAATTTAATTAAATCCGCATTTCAAAATTTAAAGTAATAAAAATGTCGGATATTTCCGAATGTCCCATTTGTTTTGAGAGATTTTCAGGGCCTATTTTCATCTGTGAAACAGGTCATTCTCTCTGTGGCCCATGCACTTCACTGGTGACCATCTGCCCAACATGCAAAGCTCCAATGACCAAGGCAAGGAATTTTGGACTAGAGGCAATATTGGCCAAACTTGGCCCTTCAACTTCTCAAACAAATCCAATTTGCGAATTCAAGGTATGCGGAAAGGAATTTGCAAATGAGGATCTAGCCAAAAACCACCAAAAGGATTGTGAATTCCGGTGAGATACATGTTTTACAAAAACCATGTTCTTTAAATTAAATATAATGCTTATAATTTTTATAGTGATATCACTTGCAAAATTTGCAATGAGAAAGTTCCATATGGAGATTTCATCTACCATTTAATCAATGCTCACAATGTTCAAGAAAAAGCACTGAATGAATTCATTGAAATTAACCTCAGAAAAATCAGTAATATCACTAAATATTTAAATAAATCATGATTAATTTTGAATTTATTCAATCATAAATTAAAATTGGAATAATTTATATCAAAAAATAGCCAAGGATGGGGAAATGTTTATTATCTACTCGGAGAATGGAGATAATTTATTGGTGAGTGCAACGGCTCAAAAAGGGCAGTTTTACATATGGATCCAGCACATCAAAAATGATTCAGGTGTTCGAAATTATTAAGTGGTCAATATACCGTCCAATTTTGGGAAAAAGATCAACCAAGTGTATAACAGCTATATACAATATATTATTTGATTTGAATGAAGTCATAATTAAATTAATTTGCTTGTAGTTCTCGCTATCTATGCGAGTCCCTGTAGTAGAGTTTAGGAACGCCTCAACTCGTGATATAATGGGTCAATGCGTTACAATTCAAATGAAAGATCTCGAGAAATTTCCAACAACTGGAGATGAAATTGCTTCCATTATATTTTGTGGAGATGCCACCGATATTTCAAATGTTGGTGTTCAAGATTTGCAGCAAGGGGAAATTCCAGAAAAGAATTTCCAGGATTTCAAAGAATTAGCAAGAAATGTTCCAGAAGGTGGGGCTTCAGCACCAACTGAGCAGGATTTGCCAAAGGTTGAAATTAAGGACATCACTATCAGATACCAAATTTCTCCCGAAAATTTGAAAATCATAAATTCCTTAAAAGAAAATACCACCGTTAAACAGCTTTCGTGCGGTGAAATTTCAGTCAAAAAATTTGAAGAAATCCTGGAAAAATTCAAAGGCGCAGAAATTCTCTATTTTTGGCACTCAGGGGTTGATTTGTAAAAATAAAAATATATTTATAACAATTAATTTTTATATATTAGGACACACTTGGAAAATGTAGAGAATTCAGATCAAGTTTAGGAGATGGCAATGAGAATTGTATCTTCAAAATGCCCCCAATGACTGCCTACGGGAATTTGAAAGAGTTATTCTTGGAAAATTTAGAAATTAATTGCAACATTGGTCCAATAAATTTGCCTGCTTTAAAAAAATTAACCATTTGTATTTGTTACATCCGTGGACAATTTATCAGCGCAATTATAACTCGTTTATCTGCATTGGAAAGGATCGATTTATGCGGAAATATTCCAATGCTAGGAAAAAAGAATGTTGAGACACTTTTGCGGAAAAAATCTTTGAAATATATCAGTCTGGATAAATATGAGGTTCGTCAAATTATAGACGGATCATTCGCCCCAAGGGGACCTGACGGCAAATCTTTGAACACAATTTCCCAAAATACAAAAATTATATTTGAAAGATACTCTAATATAGAGCCTTGGAATCAAAATTCGACCCCAAGTGAGAGATAAGAAGATCGTGATGTTCAAAAATAAAAAAAATTTTGGATTGAATTTAATTAATTTTTTTCCTTTGTACGATAGATGAGTATTTCGAAAAAAATTGTTAAATTATAAGAATATTAATCAATAAAAATTTTACTATTTGGTAGATGCTCGTTTAAATGTGCTCCATATATTGACGGAGTCCTACGAGGCAATAAATAATTTGTTGAATAATTTAATATTATCCGTATTTTAATTGCTAATAATGAATATCTGTTCCCCAAATTCTAAAGATAAGTCATTCTGCAATCCACACTCTTCTATTCATTTCTACCCATAAACTAGATAATAAACTTGCCACCCCAACGGATCCTGTTAACACCCCCACATAAAATCTAATTAATCCAGCTGCCCTCAAAACTTATAAGTAATACTATCTAAACAACCACAATGTTTTATTTTATTTAAACTATATAAATTCTAAACCCCCATAATCACCTCAGGTTTTAAAAATAATAAATTTAATGGAATCAAATGTATTAACATCACTACGCTCTCTAAGTTACGAATCCCTCAAAAAGATTGACCAGAATTCATGTATTTCCCGTGCTGCGTCCGTCTGAATAAATAAATAGTAAAAACCGCTCCCATAAAGGACCCAACTGGGAAAATTAATAATATCCCTCAATCATATTTTAGAACGGAACCCATTAAAAAAATTTCTGATAATAAATTAAGAGAGACAGGAGCTGAAATATTGGCCGCACATAACAAAAATAGAAACAACCCCGCCCCTGGCAGGTAGACTAACAAACCCTTGTTAATAAACATTCTCCGACTCGCTGATCGCTCATAATAAACATTCGCCATATAAAATAACCCAGAAGAAGATAACCCGTGTCTTAGCATTATCCCGAGAGACCCTAATATGCCCCACTTAAACCCTCTCATTAACCCCCCTAATACCAATCCCATGTGAGCAACAGAAGAATAAGCTACTAAAGCCTTTAAATCATTTATTTGGCAACAAATAAACCCCACAATCAATATCCCGACAAGTCTTAAACCCACCAAATATACCCCGACAGATGTCAGAACCCCACTTAACACCACCCCCACACGTCCTAACCCGTAACCCCCCAATTTTAATAAAACCCCCGCTAAAACCATGGACCCAGCTACAGGAGCCTATGTAGTATATTTTTATTTAATTTTCAACAGGTTGGTAAAGTGTCAATTTTTTATAAACGTAACAAATATGGCATTCCAGAAATAGTATGCGATTGAAAATACTTAATAAATCAAAAATCCTTTCAAATCCTTTAATGTCTGGTCTCTCTCTTATACTCGCACATAGTGGGTGTGAACTGAATAAATCCACAAGCTAGTTTTTATTTTTTTTAGGTTATTTATTTAGTAATAATTAAAAATATAATTATACAATATTAAAGGTAGG
>JAAZTK010002111.1:0-11972 GCA_036507255.1 Megalothorax incertus
ACAAAGGTCAGTGTGTGTTAAAACTTATCAAATTAGGAGGCCGTTGTTGAAGATTACCTCTCCCATAAATCCATTATGTTTTAATGGAGATACTTAACAATTAACATAAGAATGTGAGGATGAAGATTAATGAGGAACACGCTTTTGGTTGGGAGTGTGTGGGGAGTTTTATAAATTATAAATTAGACGTTGAAAAGATCAGGAAATATTTAAAAGCTCTAATAGCTAGAGGATTTAATAACAAGTAGGTAATAGTACAATAGGAATATACCAGATATTAGAATGAGGCATACTGACATAGTATTGTATTGTACCTACTACTACTACTCCTCGTGTTAAAAAACCGGTCTTTTGGCAATGAAACCTCGCTTTTTGAACAATTTCTAACATGATGAAATGGACGAAATGCAACACAAATTACTGGATCTTTTTCTAAGCTTAGGTAAATCTAATGATAAATAAATTAGTCACTTTGAAGCACCCTTTCCAGTAGGCCCGGAGTAGCTAGCTAAATTAGATAGGTTTACTTTTAAAGCATACATATTTAAAATGTATATTGTTTTTGGGTTGATTTTTCTCGTGGTACTATCAGCCGTAAGCGGATATAAACATTGTCCACAACTTCAAACGCCGAATGTAAGTTTTGTTGCAAAATATTTGCAAAAATCCTAATAATATTAGTAGTAGATGGCTTTTTCTGGCTACGGATAGATTAGGTACCTAATTAATATTGTGTTTATTATTCAAAAATTAGGTTGGCGTCACAATTGAATGCAAAGCCCCGGGTTCAATCAAATCCGCCCCTTGCGGCCCCGCCGAACCTCAAGATACAGAAGCAACCTACCGATGTGACGAATACCACGTCACACCGGAAGGTGACTACGTGGGTGGTCTCCTCCGGTGCGGCGAGGATGGTCGATGGACACGTTCCCGAGCTTACCAAGAATTTAAATGTTCAATTCGTGAGTTCTATTTTATTTGATTTCGAAACAATTGCTAAAAAGGCGAATTTAGCAGAATGCGGAATGCCATCTGGCGCCCTTCGAAGTGCCAAGAAATTCGCGGATCCAAATGGCATCCTAACCACGCGTGCTAATCACCCATGGCATGCTTCCCTCTTTTACCATGACCCAAGGACTGGGAATTTTGAGTTCTGGTGCTCAGGGTCACTCATCCACCCTGGTGGTAAAGGGTTCGCAATCCTCAGTGCAGCCTCATGTCTACTTGATCGGGATTCAGGATACCCGGAATCACCTAAAAATTTCCGGGTAATCCTTGGAGGAATTTCGTCTTATTATGCTGAGAATCTAGCTGATCCCAAAGCACAGTTTTTCACGGTAGATGACCTCGTGGTCAACCCGAATTTCAAACCACATCGGAATTCTGCGGATATTGGACTCATATTTCTCAAAGAGGATGTCATTATAAGTGATGAAGTTGGCCCTGTCTGCTTTCCTAATCGGGGCAATCAACAGCTATCAAAACAACAGATACAGCCTGGAGTTGTGGGCCAAGTAAGATTTTAAAATTTGAAATTAGCGGTCCAAATTGACCTGACTTTGACCTGACGTGACTTGATTTTAGCTCGTCTCTTTTGAAGACGCCGAGGAAGATGGATGTTCACGCCCTCTACGAGCAGGAAAACTCCCCGTGGTTGATGGAGACGTTTGCCGTGACCTCATTCAGAGATACCCATCATTCTCGGAATTTTGCGCAGGTCAAGGTCGAGGTCCAACTTCGCAACAAAAGTTTTGCGTTGGCACCAATGGGCGTGGACTCTATTTCTCGGAACACACAGGAACACCCTCCAAATACTATGTCCAGGGCGTTGTCACCCGTGACCCTGGGTCAAAGGGCTCTGGAAAATGTAACAACTACGGATTTTTCACGAGAGTGTCAAGTTTTGCGAGCTGGGTTCACGAGATTTTGGACAACCGTCTTGATTCTGCCAAGATGCCTCAGAAGCAAGTGATTACACCGCCTTTGGCATCAACTACAACCTATAGAATTACTACTACCACTCCCCGACCACAGACCTTGAGGACCACAAGGGCTCCAATCATTTTTCCATCTCAAAATCAACCACTAAAGAATTTTACAACCTCCACCTATCGCCCGAGGTTTCCAATCAGGCTGACGCCAACGCCAAAACCACGCCAAACTACCAGATTGACCTCAGCCACCACCCCTAGACCTTCCAAAAGGACGTCAACTCCTCCTGGAGGAAATGACCACAATGAAATCACTCAGGTCGGCCTTTCCAGCCAAAATGCTTATCGGGCTAAACATTCAGCGCCACCTTTTGACCTAAATTCAACGGTAATTTCACAATTTCTTCCAAAAATGTATTCAAATCAAAGTTTTAAATATAGTTGACATATGAAGCACAATCCTGGGCAGACTACCTAATCCGAGAGAATAAAAAACTGCTGGATCGAAGGACGGAATTTGGGAAGAATCTGTTTGAAGCGAAAGGGTACACCCAATCAGACCCGGAAATGGTTCAAATAGCAGTAGATAAATGGTATTCGACGGGGAAGGAATATAATTATGATGATCCAATGGGATCCCCACCCAATCAAAAATGGTTAAGTTTTACCCAATTATTATGGGCGGGGTCAACGGATATTGGGGTTGGGGTGGGGAGGAAGGGGGAGAGGGTGGTTGTGGTCGTGACATACTCCCCCCCGGGGAATATTCTAGGCGAAGATGGCAGATTTTTCAGGGAGAATGTTTTACTGCCTCTTAAAAAATAATTAAGAACAATAGAGTAATTAGAAAGTTTAATAATTGTTAAGTTGTCATTATAAAAAATTGGATAAATAAACAATTTTGTGAAGAAGATAAAAAATTTAAAAAATGGATTTTTACAATTTTTATTTAATTTATTTGATTTACCCAATCATATTTAATTTGTTCTATTTGAGCGGAAGTGGGGGTGTGAAAGAATATAAAAAAGTTGGGTTGGCATTGCATAATGTTATGAGAAGAGCACATAGGGCACCTCCCCTCAAATTTGGCAAATATGTAAGCCGGATTATTATTTTTCTTAAATACAAAGTAAATTATTGAAAAATTAAAAATATTACCTAGTTGGTTTTATAGCGGACGTTCATCGAATTTTTAATTTTATCAAAACTAATCGAAAGAAAATTTGAAAATAATTTTGGAAAAATTCCTAATAAAATTATATGGATTTTGTATTGGATTTGGAAAATCATAAAATATGATATGATAACTTGATAAGAGAATGAAAAAGATTGAAAAAAAGGAACAAATCGAATCCCATTTAAATATCTAACTAATATAAAATAAATTAACGTAGTAAAATTCCTGTTTTTTTTATCAATTCGGACTTTAATTTTCTAAAATTTTCAATTTTCTTAATGAATTTTTTTGTAGTCTACCTCAATATAGGTAACTAATCTATCTATTACGATTAAATTTCAATTTCAAACGATTTTTTTCGAGAAATGCTTTAGGAATTTTTCGTATAAAAAATTATTTTGAAAAATTTTCAAAAATTCAAATTTTTTCAAAATTCTGGAAATCATTTGTAAAATTTAATTTTTCAAATTTGTTACAATAGCTCAAAGAAGCCTCCAAAGAATCTCTTAAATACCACCTTGATGACCACCTGGGGGTTCTTGAACCCCGTGACCTGGTATTCGGTGAAAACTACTATATTTGCGGGTACCCGGACATGAAAAAAGAGGAGCTCGTTGAGCTCGCGATTCAGAGCTGGTACGCCACCCAGAAATACTACAATTATACTCATCCGGGATCATCTGCGAAAAATGGCATGTGGCTATCATTTACTCAGGTAGTTTGGCATGCGACCTTTGACCTAGAGATGGCCGTTGGAAGAAATGGATCAAAAGCCGTTGTGGTAATAAATCATCGTATCTTTAACGTTATAATCCGAGAATCGAATGTCAATTTTAAGGTGGCTGTTTACGCCCCCGCAGGAAATACGATGGATAATGAACATTACAACCAGTTCAAGCTCAATGTCAAACCACCCCTAGCACAACAAATTTAATTACTTAATTTCGAATATTATTAAAATTTGAAATAAAAGATTTCAAAACCGAAAGTTTATTAAACCCGGGTGTATTTCACTGTATACATATGTACATGTTATTCACTAGATCTCTAATCCATTCGAATCCATTTATTGATCAAACTGAGATCTCAAGTACTCTTGGAAATAGCCAGAAATTGCATTTTATCAATAAATCCCTATCCTAAATTCCTATAATCCCAATTTATCCACCTTTGACCTTTGACTCGAGAAATTGAGCGAATAATGGAGATTTGCGTTGAAAATCGAGTTCCCCGAGAAGTCGCGAGTCCTCCACAAGAAGAAAAAGATGGAGTCATCAGGTTTTTGCAAAAAAAAATCGAATTTTATTCGATTTTCTTGAATTTTTCAATTTTTCAAATTTTAGGATGACCCCAGCGTACCTTCGTCAACATTGCCGTGACCTCAAGCTCTATTCCACCCCTGAGCTCAATGAAGTACTTTACCTACATTTTAAAGGTTCGGAATTTTACAATTTTTTCATTATTCGAAAAAGAATTTTTTGGAATTTTTTAATTTTGTAAAATTCCAGGATTTCGTAAGATTGAAAACCTTGAAGAATATGTTGGAGTTCGCACCCTGTGGCTTGAATCCAACGGGATTTCCTCCATTTCCGGTCTGGATTCCCTTACGGATCTCCGATGCCTTTTCCTCCAACAGAATTGCATACGGGAAATCCAAGGGCTGGAATCCCTCCTACTTTTGGACACCCTCAACCTCTCCAATAACCTTGTGACCCAGGTCAAGGGCCTACCCCTTAGCTTGACTAACCTACAACTGACTCATAATCGTTTAAGGACAATTGAAGACATTTCCGCTCTGTCACAATATCCTAACCTATCCATTGTTGACCTGTCCTACAATCGGCTAGAGGATGCTGGAGTTGTAACCGTATTTGGTGCAATGCCCACCTTAGGGGTACTCTACCTCGTGGGGAACCCTTGCATCCGAAAGATTGACAATTATCGGAGGAATATGGTGGTCAAATGCACCAAACTCAAGTATCTGGATGATAGACCTGTTTTTGACAAGGAGAGGGCAATGTCCGAAGCATGGTATGCTTTCATTTTTGAATTTAGAGGTTATTTTGAAGTTCTCTTTTTTAAATGGTCAAAGGTCACGGGGTGGGTTGGAGGCTGAGAGGGAGGTGCGAGAGGAATGGAATCAAAGGGAGCAGGACAAGATACGGAATAGCGTCAATGGTAAGGTCATCCATTTAATTAGATGAGTACTGTATTTTAGCTTAATTTGGGGTCATATCCGGCAGCGATGATTGCATTGCGAGATAGGAAGATGGCGGAGAGGGCGGAGAAAGAGCGACACCTGGCGGAATCTGCGGAATCAAGTGCGTCTGAACCCGAAATACAGACTTTGAAGCAAGGGGAACCGGAAATGGAGGTACTTGAACCAAAACTCGAGGAACCTGGACCAGAAATACCTTTGGTAAAAGCAGATGTGGCGTCCAAACTTGAAGAATCCTCCCAGATCAGTGTGAAACCCCTCGGAAAGCTTGATGGCCGTTTTTCTTTGGACACTTCCAAGCCTTTAGAGCTACCTAAACTTACTTTGGACATGATCCAAGGGTCTAAGGGTCAGTTAGAGGGATTTGGAGGGGGAGGCGATGGACCGGAAGCCCCAGAACCGGAGGAATTGTCAAAAGATGGTCAATCTGATGACTCCGAGCTGGAGGAGATCAAAGCGATTGAGGAGGAGGAGTCTCTCCAGCAAAGAATGCACTTGCTTGAGGTCAGATCGGCTCCTGAGGAAGCTTCCAAACCGGAAATGAAACTCTCCGAACCGGAAACCCTTGAAATATCCATACCGGATCTCGAGCCTTATGACCCAAGCTTAATTGTGACCAGGCCAAGGTGTAAAGGGGGGTTTGGGCTATTCGGAATAGAGTCTAAAACTCGTGGTAAAGTCATCCACTTTGATGGAACACCCCCTGAAGACCCTGAGGAACTCTAAAAACCTTAAAATGAACGTTCCAGTGCAACTTTCTAATGTAAAATGCTTTTAGAATGGCCTAGATATTTAAAAATGATTATTTGAAAGCAATAAAACCTTTGTTGATCATCTAGAGTTGATTTAAATGAATAATCTGCGGCTTTATTTCCTTTTGAATGATAGATAGATAAGTAATTTGATAAATTCCATCAATTTTTGTATAATTTTGAAAGCAATTAAGATTACTAGGTATATATGTAGCTAGACTCCCATCTAGAATACACATACTCGTAATCTATGTACATGAATATGATATTCTAGATACAATTTAGACTCTAATTGAGATATTATCACAAGTACCTACTGAAACTCCAGCTATGTATTATTAATTATAAGGTGAACTCCTATACATACATATGTAGGTAGGCCTATCTCGGTTCCGAGTTACTTATTTGCGTGAAAAGGCAATTATCCAGCAGTACAATTCAACCTTAATTAGACTAATTAGGAATTAGTACAACACTATTATCTGTAGCATCTTTTTTAAACATTTCTGATATACCTCTACTCATACTGATACCTTATATTACCTCTAGGTAATTATCTAATAGTAAAAAGAATTGAGGAACTCAAAATCTGACTAATTCAATACATATTTCAAACCACACAAATACACAGAAATACACATAAAAACACGTTGAAATCAGTCCAAAAATTACAATTTTTAGAGCAAAATCTTTGTCAATTCCCCCTACTTAATCTATACTGGATAGATAGATAGATAATTAGGTAGGTAGGTAATTACTAACTACTATAATTATTATATAAAATAGACACATTTGCCAAGTAGTAGGTATTTACCTACTTGTAAGATAGTTATAGTCATCAATATCATATGTAAAATCCAGCACCTTTTTTTGGTATAATTCCTATAATTATTATCAAGAATTTCAGACATTCCCCTTCCTTCCTTCCTTTACCAATTGATTGATTCAGGGCCATTCTTAATTCATACGAGTCATAAAGATATTTAAGCCACAATTGAAAAGAACAGCATGCATAATTCAATATGATCTACAATAACTATGATTGCAATGCAATTAATTAATTAGCATAATAAAAACATTTTGATATAAGCTTAACTTTTGTATAATTATTAATTAATTATTAATTATTAATTAAAGTTTAAACAAAGGACCCAGCCTTTAATAGTATCAAATCCTCTCGGATGGATTACTGACATTTACAAAATACATTTAAACCCTTAGGGCTTAGTCTCGCCCTTAAAACACCCTTTGACATACAATATCTATCTAATTGACTGTAATTTGTTTTTAAAACATTTTGCACATTCTTCAACTAAAGATTAACCAATTTCAGCCGATTAATTACAATATTATGCCGTGTTTATCGGCGTTTTTTACAATGCTTTCATGAAAAACTATTTACTTACATAACTCTGATATTCAGATCTAATAGTAATCAATTACATACGATAATTACTATTAGCTTTCTGTACAATTATCTAATTAAGTTTTTACACAGAGTTTTACAAATAGTTATTTCATTCCTTTCCTTTAAAAAATACCCAAGTTCTAAACACATAAATTCAAGGTACATTGAATCCCCTATCTGACTTTGACCTAAAGACATTTTATGTATGTACAGATCTAATACAATTATGTATGTATGTATTCAATTATGACAATAATATTCATGCGGAGATTAACCTGAGCAAAAACAAAATTCACAGATCTATCGTAGAAATGTGATGTATGAAATACTTATTACATGATTAGCGTATACATACATTTTTAACTTTTACGTGTCAAAAACTTAATTTTTTAAACCCATATTGATTTGATATATGTATGAAATTGTTAAAGAATTATTGAAAAATAAAACATGTGATGTCTGCCTAATCCTATTAAAACAACATAGGTATTCAATTATTTAATATTCTGCAAATAGACTCTGATCATTAATTTAATATTAGCTATTGTACAAATGGTTGTATTTCAATATAGTATTACAAATACTTGTATTTAAATATTCCGTTTATTAAACTATATCTCTTTTTAGTAGAGGTTAAAGCGAAGGTGCAGTTGAGGAGTCGTGTCTTCTATAGCTATCAGTATACTGCTCATATGTAGGAAAGAGTCGAGTGGTTAAGATTCACATGAAAAAAGAGTGAGGTATAAGACCTATCTTGATGGACATGATGAAATCCCCACCGAATTCACGTTTGAAAACACGGAATTCGAGTTCCCTGTCCTCTCCCCGCTGGATAGGGAGGAGAACCCACTCGTGGCTGACTGGAGAGAACTCATCGATCCCCTGCAAATACAATTATTACCATTTATTTATATCCTATTTCTGAGCTACTTATATTTAAGATAGGCTCATTAAATAACCACAATGAAAGCCTTTATTAATAAATGGAACAAGTGGATCGATAAAAGTTGGACAAGGTCCAAAATCGGAAAAGATGATTGAGAAATGGAATATTTCCATTCGGAATACGAGTTAAAGATGGGTATAGGGAGGTAAATGTAGGATAAATGGGTGAATCGCAAAAGGAAATGTATCGCAAAAGCCCCCCAATAAGCCCTAATGCATAATTGATCGCCTTTGGGGCTTACTATATTCGTATGTATGTATGATATCTTATGGGTTATGAGGAAATGCACTACATAATTAAATAGGGGATAGATAGATATGTAGGGTTACCTGTAATCAGCCGACTTGAGTACCTCAAAGTAATACATGACTTTAGCTTTGGATGTAGTAGTTATTGAATCGATTAGGTTGTGAGACCCGCAGCCAGCAGACCCTGGAATCAACTCTTGATACTTCCACTGGAGAATGTAGTGCATATCCGTGTGTGTTGTCACATGCGAACCCTGCAATTAATAATTAATTCATTTATTATATATTTATACGAGTATACAATAAATATAATATAATATAATATTACCTGAATAGATTCCCCATCCAAGCAAGTTAAAGCGGGATCCACCACAAAGTAGTCCACCCCAACCTTCCAGCTCTTGTCCACCACAGACTTGTGAGTATCCAGGTTCTCAACGACCAGGGATTTGGGTCCATCCCCTTCCTTTTCAATCGATGAGATTGGTGTCATATGGGACGAGGTGGGGAGCTTATGCTTTGTACGAAGTACAGTAAAATGTACACCATGTCGAAGCACATCAAAATCCCATGTAATCACAGAACCAAGATCTTCATTAAGGATGACCACCTCATGGACTTGTCCTTTGTTGAGGGATACAGATCGATAGATTGAATCCTCGGATAGGGTGAGAGATTCAAATAGTTCTTTGTAGCAGCTCCGTGGGACAAGGCCACCCTCTGGGATAGAGCATGGCGCAGAGGCTGAGGAACCCAAGAAGGATGGGAGAGACTCTGGGGCGATATAGTCTGGGAGCCCTCCAGGCCCTTTGTAGTCCTCACCCCCGTAGAAAAAGAATTTGGAGCAGGTTCGTTCGTCAATAAAGGCACGAACTACAGTCCACAGAAGGGAGGAACACCCACGGCTGAAAGGGTGCAACAAAGAATTGAATTTAGACGAGTAAATATTCAAAAATTCTCGAAAAATTCGCATTAAATGCACAAAAATTGTGAAAAATGTGCATAAAATCGTTCAAAAATGCATAAAATCTAAAATGACTTACAGCTCTAATAATGAGCAGTCTTCCCATTGTTTCTGGGTAGTTTTCCTCTACAATTTCAATGATTCGCAAAAGGACTTTAATCCCAGGGCGCCACAGATGCCTAAAATCAATTAAAACTCGTTATATTAATTGAAATTCAATATAAAATGCATGCATTAAATAACAGCTATATAGTGCTCTAATTAAAGATATCAAGTTCATCTGACCTCATGTTAAGCCCTTCCAGGTCAAGGAGTAGACACCAAGTGGTGACAGCATGTCCAAATTGAATTGTAGCCTCCTCCATAAGCCTCAACCCTTCCTCACAAATATGTAGGGATCAATTTGAGGAGCCCTTCTTCCCCCACGCTCTTTATAAGCCCTTTGGCATCCATTGTACCCAGCCGGAGGATGTACAGGGGTCTTCCATCTGAAAAAAAGAAATTAATTTATGAAGAAATTGAGTTTTTATAATAAGTAAATGCACTAACCTTTATCATGTTGATGCCACCCGCCTGGAAAATGATCCCTGACCACCTCAGGCATCTCATATTCGCTTAGAATTCGGTCAATCTACATACGGAACAAACGGAAATTACATCCATTTCATTAAAAAAAAAACCCAATTTGAAAGATAAATAAACAACTAAACGGCATTTTTTTTAAAAACAAAATAAACCTGATGCTTTTTCCTCCATGTTAGTGATGCAGATAGCTTTTCACGAGCTTTTTCCACATTGAAATCATCCGCCCGAAGGAATCTCAGAAGCATTTGATCACTCGGAGTCTAAACAATACAAATTACAAATACAAGGGACATTAGTATTACTATTATTATTATTATTATTATTATTATTAGTCAACTAGTCCTAAGAATAGGTGGAGTTTCATTTGACATTTGAATGCCCCCAATTTAAAACAAAAGGGTGAACTACTTACTTGGGATTAGATGGGAAATGGTTTAAAAATTGAAATGGATCAATTTCACTAATTACCTCAATTGAGGCAATCCCAAATTATACCTTTCAATAGCGTATGGGTAAAGGGAAAGCTACAAAATGGGAATAACTCCTCATAAACCAATATTTACTATATTAACCTATACTTTATATGTAGTAGTAGTTATATGTATAGGATTTAAACAAACAAAGCTAAGTACTATTTAAAGGTTCAGAAATCAACCTTTGAATAATTTAGAGGGTAATTGAGGTCGATTGGAAGGGGGTTTGCAGAGTTGTGGACAGCGGGAAAAATGACAAGATTCGACTTTTAAATTAATTAAAGGGGTTTTGAGGGCATGTAAACAGTAAGGGGTGGGGAGTGGCATTAAAACTTAATAGGGGTTCTCTAAAATGAATTCTAAATGGAATTAGGGACGTACATTTCCTTTTTGAAGGTGCACCAGCCAGGTTCGGAGCTGAATCAATTGAGATTCTTCAAAAGGGGAGAGATCTGGTGACAGATACCTCTTGATATAGTCCGCATCCTGTGTAAAACAATGGGAAATCCAATTAAAATGAGTTTTTAATGATCTTTTGAGCAAGTTTAATGATTTTGCAATGAAATTACATTGAATTTAAGCTTTAAATGTATTTTAAATGGTCTTACCAGTCGATATTTGTCCTCTCCATCGGATCCTAGCGAGTCACATCGAATAAGGGGCAGGTTCTTGACATCCCCCGACCCTGACCCTGACCTCTTTCGACTCATGTTAATATGAGAGCTGCCAGAGCTGCTTTTACTTCGGAGGGTGGATGCGGAGGCTCCTAGACCAAGGTCTGATGAGGTCACGGGACGATTCTCAGGGAGTTCAGACTCTTCCTCGGAACCTCCCGCACCCTCGTCCCTGCCAAAGTCAAAGCAAACCATTTTTAAGCATTTTTTAATCATTTTTGGTCAATTTTAGAAAGACTTCTCAAAGATTTGTTGTATCAAATTCTCACCTTTCCTCTTCATCCTTGAGTGTATCACCACTCCCAGTAGCCTCTGTATTCTTCCCCTTTGACCCGATAAGGGTTTCCTCAGCCTCCGCCTTTGGATTTGGATCCCTCCAGGGCTCAACGTATGTTATACCCTCCTTACTCAACTCCTCAATGTAAAATTCAATGATTTCCTTCCCCTGTGAACATTTTAATTGAATAAATATGACTAGAATTCATTAAAATGTGACCTGACCTTTGCTATATTTGCAGAGTATTGCTTTATGGCAAGTTTTTCAACGACATTCTCAAACCCAAAGAAAGATTTGACCTCTAGGCTTGCAGATTGCT